>VDFB02287394.1:0-178877 GCA_007258455.2 Sequoia sempervirens
ATTATTTCAGGACTATGTGTGGCTTTCTCCACCGGTGTCCTCTGTGTTCTAGGTTTTGACATCCTCATCCCTTGGGGAGGATTGCACCATTGCTTCTGCCTAGGTTTCCTTCTTGAAGTGGAAGGTGGTGTAGACTGAACCTGTGGCGGCTCTGTTCTGTGAGGTATCACCTTCCTTGATTTCTTGCTGTCGAGATAGAGTTGGCTATTTCTAACCACTCTACTCGTTCTTTCTTCTATAGATGTATCCTCTTTGGCATACCAATCCACTCTC
Organism: Sequoia sempervirens; assembly: GCA_007258455.2. NCBI lineage: Eukaryota > Viridiplantae > Streptophyta > Pinopsida > Cupressales > Cupressaceae > Sequoia > Sequoia sempervirens. The sequence goes on from VDFB02287394.1 coordinate 274, forward strand.
GGGAGCGGTTGGGAGTCAACTGAATCTGCGAAGAATGTGGGGAGAATGACTTCCCCTTCATCATCTGACAGGCCCTCAATGTCTGCTGACATGAAATCAGCAATCTGTGGGAGTCTGAATCTGCTGTAGTTCCTTCTTCGCACTTCATACTCGTCTTTACAATTCACCCAATAATCTTCCATAGAAGACTTATGTGACGAGTGTTGCTCAAGGTGTGCTGCATAGAGTCCTCTGGGATCATAAGATCTTCTATCAATGAGATATTTGAGGTTAAACCTCCTTGTTTCTTGACCCATCATCTTTGCATCTGCCGCGGATTCACATCTATATAGTCCCATTTCAACGGGAAAGTTAACAGCTGTCTTCCTCTTCAAGCGCAAGTGGACATGAACCTCGGACAACTGTCTCAGGAACTCCATGAAAACTACCCTATCTGAAGGGTGTCTTGGTAGCATGGCGGGGTGGCCAATGTAGCCATACACGCGTATGTAGGAGAATGTAGGAAATTGGATAAACCAATCTGCCCAATCCGCCATTGCCTCTCTGGCTGTCTGTGAAATACGCACGTGCATCTCATGGTTAAGCTCACGAACTATGTGCATGGTGAAGTGATCACTTGTCTTCTTGAAGTGTCTTTCCGCTTGAGTAAACTCAAGGCGTGTGAAAAACTCGTGAACCTTCTGCACACCTAAGGTTCCCACATTGTTCAATAACCAGAAATCGCCTTGGAAGGCTATCAAGTATACCAGGTAGGAGCACATGTGGAACCTATGAGCTTCCAGATACCCAGTGATTTGTCGGTGGAGTGTGTCACTGATCAAAGTGGCCCAGTCATAGTATTCCCTCCTGCCAATGATTTTAGCGATGACATAGTACATCCATGGCTGGAATTGACGACCATCTTCTTCTCCAGTGACTCTGTTGAGTAGAGTGATTAACACTGCGTACTCGTCTTTACATTCTCCTCGCCCCAACAACTTAGGCAAGCTTGCCTTTGTCACTTTTAGCCATTTTTCGGCCATTATCCTTTGACATTTGTCCTTGGCCGTCTCAAAAGCTTTCTCACATTCCGTCAATGATATGACTTTGCTGTTAGGATGTGAGGGAATATCAAAACATCTTTCGATATCCTGAGGCTTTAAACTGCAAACAATTCTTCCATCTGCTGCTCTGATTTCTCTGGTGGTAGGGTTGTAATGCTTGATACAAGCGATTACGAGCTCTACGCTTTGTAGTGTGATGGGAATTGATGCGGCTTGCAGCAATCCGGATTCTTCGATATTCTGCAATGTTATTTGATTCATGCCTTCTAACTGCTCCAAATCGACCACTGGATTTACTTGGTGTAGATTTGTGTCAACTGTTTTCAGGTAATCATGGAGTAAGACCGTCTTGGTCTCGTATTGCACCTGGGAGTACTGCATCCTGAAAAACTTGAAGATTGACTGTAAGCTTGACCTAGTTTAGATGATTTTCGGAAACCCTTAAAAATAGCGCCCTGCCGAGAAGTATTTTTCCGGAAAAAATCTGGCACATGGGTTTTGTTCGTGCTTCAATGCTGAACAAACCCAGTTCCTCAGAATTTGGATTCTGAAACTTTTTCGGAAAAACCCCCAAAAATAGGGGCAGCAAGTTTGCTGATTTTGTAAAATTTGTTGAGATGGGTTTCTCTGGAAAATGATGCTGAATCTACCCAGTTGATCTGATCTGATGTAGCCTGTTGCTTTTTCTGTCAGATGCAAGAAAACCTAAGACAAGAAGAGAGGAAAAAGACAGAAGATGGATTGGAAGTTTTATCTGATCTTCTTGAAAAAATCTGTCTCTGGTCCAATCCTCAAAAATAGCAACCCTTTCCTGCTTCAGATCTGCAATAAAAATGAAGAACGGACGAAAACCTCTTTCAGATCTTCAATGGCGTCCTTTGAGAGCTTTGTGGCTGTTTTTTTTCTTTCAACCTGCAATGAAATAATGAAATGGACGCCTTCACCTTGAATATATATGTTTGGGCTTCAGATCCACAAATTTGGGGACCTAACACAAGCTCAAAAGGTGATTTGAGTTTGATCTGAAGTTAAAAAGGTGATTTCCACCAATCGTGGAGCGTTTTAGCCAACTTTAACTCAAAGAGCTTTTGACTTTAGTCAACAAATGACCTTTGACTTATTTTAGGCGTCCCTTTTCATCTTTTGCAAGTTTTTTGGTATTTTCTCTCCTGAAAACCCCCTGTTTGATCCTGAATCTTGGCGTTGTCTGTTGATCTTGAGACGTCATGGACACATTCACTGCGGAGCAGAATCCATACTGGAAAGAAGTGCCTGGGAGACTGAATGATAAAAAGCTGAGTTAAGGGCTCCAAAAGACTGGGCGCCTTTCCCAAGAAAGGGCGCTTTTGCCAATGCCTTAGTGATTTTTCAGTCTTCGTTCTTCAGCTTATTTGAAATGACCTCTCGTGCCTTGAACTGGATTTCTCATTGATCGGAGAGTCAGATGTTTCCACATGACGTTTCATCAGGTACCAGCTCTGTTCTGCTAAGAATGACTGTCTTCGGGAAATCTGGATCTCAAATTAGGGTTCCTTTATCCAAGGGCGCCCCTCCTTGAAAAGGGCGCTTTTGCCTTTTAGCTTGATTATTTTCGTCTGACAAGTTGCCTACTTTGATCCAGATTATCCGTTGACTGCTCTGTCAGGTATTGATGCTTGCAGTTGCGTTTCCGAGATTTACTTGAGCTGAGAAGGTCATCAAAGGAAGCCTTTTGTCATTGGTCAGCATCTGGAAGTCCAAAAGAAAGGGCGCCTTTCTTTAAGAAAGGCTCTTTTTCTTGCAACTTTGTCGTTTACCTATGATTTCCTGATAATTCCTTAACTGCCTCTTTTTGCTTTGTCAGCAGCTGCTTATGATCCATCCATCAGATGATCTGGATGTTTGTTTCACTGTTGAGCCAGCAACCAAACGTTGAGAATGACTGCTTCGGATGATCTTACTGACTTTGTTTGACCTTCAAAGACCATGGGCGCCCCTGCTTGAAGAAGGCGCCTTTTCAACATGTGAGCAATCTCCCCTTCGTAACATCTCCAGAGTTAGTCAAATTTTGACCTTTTTCGTTTTCAGGAATCTCCTTCGTCAAACAGCATCTTTTTCGACCTTTTCCGCCATGGTTGTATCGTTGAAGCTTTTGAAGCTTAGCTTAGCGCCTGGTACTGGCCAATCTGCCATTAATGGCTGTGGAGCTCCTAACTTCGTTCCTGAAAAAGAGAAATAGACCCACCAGAGTAAAACGTGTCTTTTGATGATTCTGACTTGACCAATGTGATCGTGAAGCCCTTTAAGCCTATCAAAATCATTTTCGATCATTTCTGGGAAGGTCCTATTTTCGGGGGATTTCCCTGAAAATAGGGGAAAAACCCTAATTTTCAATTTTTCAGAATTTTGTACATGTGTTCCTTGACAGAAACCCACCAAGATTCTATGATTGGTTTGACCTAAAACAGACCTTTCATGGCATTTTAACAAGATTTAGCTCAATTTACACAGAATGCCAAAAAATTTATTTGGGGTACAACATAGGCTCCGTCTGGTGACCATGTCGGATACCTACGGCATAGGAGAACCGAGAATCTCAAGTTTCGTAGACCAGTATATATAATCAGTTGGGTAACGGAGTCAGGACTTTGGTTCCATACATTCCTAAAAATAGAGTTCACCTTATTTATTGGGTTCCCCAATTTATTCACCTACGACAAAACATCTAAGAAATCACCTAAAACACGACAATACTTCACTGAACGGGGAAAAACATAACAACATAACGTTAAAGCAAGGAAAAGTATTTACAATATGTACTCACCCCATCCCCGAAGGGACGAAATGCTTCAAGTACTGCCCGCTGTAAGGCAGTGGAAAGAGCCTTCCGTCTGAATGTGAGAGAATATAGGAATTCTCTCCTGCAAGATTATGAATCAGGAACGGCCCCAGCCAAAGGGAGTCGAATTTTCCGTGCATTCCCTTTGGTTCGTGTCTCTTGTCCCATAACAGGACTTTATCTCCAATCTCAAAGTCCCGTTGCCGAGCCTTCTTGTCGAAGATCCTCTTCACTCGCTCTTGATGCTGAGTGATCCTATCAACTATCTCCACCCTTTCTTCTTGAAGTTTCATTAGGCACAAGATACGTTTCTCGATAGGATCTTTGAATTCCTCATCTTCTATTGTGGATGCCAGCTGTAAAGCAGACAACTCTAGAGTGATGGGTAACGCAGCTTCAGTGCCATATAGGATTATGAAAGGTGAAGTGCCGATAGCTCTTTTGGGCGTGATTCTGTCAGCCCAAAGAGCATCATACAATTTCGTGTGCCAAGCCCGTTGATTGGAATCAACCATCTTGCGCACTATTGTGACTATGTTTTTATTTGACGATTCGGCTTGTCCATTACCTTGTGGATAGTAATCTGAAGAATGGGACAAGGTGATGCCGTAGTCAAAACAAAATTCTATCAACTCCTCTGACGAGAAGCTTGTAGCGTTGTCAGCCACGATCTTTTTGGGTACTCCGAAGCGTGTAATGATGTTCTCTTTGAGGAAATTACACACCACCTCGGAAGTAGCCTGCTTTACAGGAATTGCCTCAACCCACTTAGTAAAATAGTCTGTCGCTGTGAGGACGTAGACATGTCCTTTGCTGGAATGAGGGTTGATAGGTCCCACAAAGTCTATGCCCCATTGCTGGAATGGAGCATCTATCACCACCGGCCTGAGTGGAAGGTTTGACAGCTTAAGTTTACCAACAAATTGTTGGCACAATGTGCATCTGTGCACCCAGTCATATGCGTCGCGGAACAAAGTCGGCCAAAAGAATGATGCCCGCAAGATCTTGAATGCGGTAACCCTTGATGAGAAGTGACCCCCGCATGCTTGCAGCAACGTTCTAGCCGGAAAGATTTGAGTGTTGTAATTGTTAGAAATTGGAGAATTCAATTGTTCTTAGTTTGTTAAGGCTTGATTAAATAGTAGAGGTAGAACTATTGCTATACCTGCTTGTGCTTGTCCTTGCTATACCTGCTTGATCAAAGGTAGATGAACATTTTCTGCTACCAAAGCTATTTTTTCTCTCATGTGGTTTCCAAGGTAAATTCTTGAGTTATGTGTGTTGACTTTTGTAAATTTCAGCATGTAAATTTCAATTTTCATAAAGGGGGATCTATAAGGGTCCCCACCCATGAAAATCAATTTAAAAAAAATAGATACCTACAAGAACTTGTGTTTTGCATTGATTCTGAAGAAGAGTGGCAATCCAGAGGTAGAGAATCCTACCACAAAGGATGAGGAGGTAGCAAAGCTGTTAGCAAAGTATGAAGACATCATATCAGAGAATGTACTAGATGGACTCCCACCAGTCCGGAGTATCAATCATCACATAGACCTAATACTTGGAGAAAGTTTGCCAAATAAGGCAGCACATAGAATGACACCAACAGAGAATGTAAAATTGAACTGACAGATACAAGAGCCATTGAAGAAAGGATTGATCAGAGAAAGCTTAAACCCATGTGCAGTACCTGCTGTATTTGCACCAAAGAAAGATGGACAGTGGAGAATGTGTATAGATTCAAGAGCAATCAATAGGATCACAGTCAAGTATAGATTTCCATTGCCAAGGATGGACAACATTATGGAGTGGAGCAAAGTATTTCACAAAGATTGACCTAAAAAGTGGATATCATCAGATCAAAATCAGAGAAGGAGATGAATGGAAGACTGCATTTAAGACGAATGAAGGATTGTATGAGTGGTTACTAATGCCTTTTGGATTGACCAATGCACTTAGCACTTTCATGAGGTCGATGAATGAGGTATTGAAGAAATTCTTGGGTAAGTTTGCTATTGTTTATTTGGATGATATTCTGCTTTTTAGTAAGGCTAGAGAAGAACATTTGTGGCACACCAGACAAGTATTGCAGAGGTTGAGAGAAGAGAAGTTGCTGATTAATATCAAGAAGTGTAGCTTTATGAAGATATAGTAGCTATATCTAGGTTTTGTCATTTTTGTTGAAGGATTGAAGATGGACCTTGAGAAGGTTAAAGTAATTGTTGAGTGGCTACATCGGTAAACATTGGAGAGGTAAGATCATTCCATGGATTGGCTAGTTTCTATCGGAAATTTATTAGAAGCTTTAGTAGCATTTGCACACCTATGATAGAAACAATGAGAGGAGATAGGAAAGACTTTATGTGGACATCCGAAGCACAAAGAAGTTTTGAATTGTTGAAGCAAAAGGTGACAAAGCAGCCAATGTTAGCATTGTTTGATTTTGACAAAGTATTTCAAGTTGATTGTGATGCAAGTGGGAATGCAATAGTAGCAATGTTGAGTTAAGAAGGAAGACTAATAGCTTATTTTAGTGAGAAGTTGAATGATTCCAGAAAAAAGATATTCAGTTTATGATTAGGAATTTGATGCCATAATTCAATCCTTGAAGAAGTGGAGACATTATTTGTTGCTTAAGGAGTTTGGGTTGTACATTGACCATCAAGCCTTGTAGTATTTGAATAGTCAAGGGAAGCTAAATTAGAGACATATGAGATGAGTTGAGTTCTTGCAAAGTAATACATTTGTGTTGAAGCATAGGAGTGGCAAGCCAAACAGAGTTGCAGATGCATTGAGCAGGAAAAGAAATTTGCTAACAAAGATGAGGATAGAAGTATTGGGTTTTGTAGAACTGAAGTACATGTATGGGAATGATCCATATTTTTTTGAAGCTTGGAGAGCATGTAAGGAGCCAATAGTGACAGACCGGAGCCAATGGTTGGATTATTTTATTCAAAAAGATATGCTGTTAAAGGGAAATCGGTTTTGTATTCCGAGGAGCTCAATGAGGAAGAATTTGATTAAAGAGAAGCATAGTGGAGGATTAGCAGGACATTTTGGAGTTGATAAGACAATAGCTTTGGTGAATGAACATTATTTTTGGCTGTACATATATAAGGATGTCAGGAAGTATGTTCAAAGTTGCAGGATTTGTCAAGTAGCAAAAGGGAGTAGTTAGAATACTGGATTATGCAAAACCTTTGACAGTACCAGAGAGACCTTGGGAAGATATAAGAATGGATTTCATATTGGGATTACCAAGAACACAAAGAGGACATGATTCTATAATGGTAGTAGTGGACAAATTTTCTAAGATGGCACATTTCATTCCTTGAAAGAAGACTAATGACACTGTGCATGTTGCTGACCTATTTTTCAAGGAGATTTTGAGATTGCATGGATTACCCAAGAGTATAGTTTTAGATAGGGACACCAAGTTCATTGGATACTTTTGGAGAACATTGTGGAAGAAGATGAAGATAGATCTGAAGTTCAGCTTAGCGTATCACCCACAAATAGATAGACAAACAAAGGTAGTAAACAAAAGTTTGGGTAACCTATTGAGATGTTTGGTTGGAGATAAAGTAGGAAATTGGGACATATTTCTACCACAAGCAGAGTTTGCATACGATAATTCAATAAATTGGAGTAAAGGGAAGACACCATTCGAGATTGTGACAGGACTACATCCTAGAGGAGTTGCAGAGCTCAGAGACATCAATATGGAGAATAAGAGGAGTGCAAAAGCAAAAGAATTTGTAGGATTCATGGAGACATTGCATAATCAAGTCTGCACTTGGAGGGCATGTGCAGTAAGTATAAGTTAAAGGTAGGTGAGAAGAGGAGACATAAGGAATTTGTTGTTGGGGATGAAGTTATGGTATATCTCAGGAAGGAAAGATTTCCAGTAGGAACCTACAATAAGCTGAAGATGAGAAAGCATAAACCTAGTAAGATTCCAAGGAAGTTTGATTCAGGAAATGCATATGAAGTGGAGTTACCCAAGACACTTGGTATATCACCTATTTTTAATGTTGTAGAAATCTATGAGTATCATGAAGGACAGCCAAGTGGGAGCAACAATGAAGTTGGGTTGAAGGAGCAGTGACCACATTAACCATTAGAGGAGATTGAGCAAATCTTGGATACAAATCTGGAAGGAGCACTAGGAACAAGCAGTACCAAGAATATTTGGTGAAATGGAAAGACAGACCAGTGGAGGATTCATCATGGATTTCGTAGGTTGAGGTGGACCACTTTGGTTTTCCTCTAGCCCCTGAAAAGTGAGAGACTCACTTTTCTTCCAACGCTGGGTGTTTGATGCAGGAGCATCCCTGGTTGTCAAGCAATCTTGTATCAACCAAAAAATTTCTTTTCTTGCATTTTAGTCCATAGCAGTTTTAGTAGTCCATTCCGCATTTCACTGCATTGTCATTCCTCAGCTTGCAAAGTAGGACATAGCATCTACATGAGGTCATTTACATCATATCCAAATTTCTGGAGATTTGCATTTGTTTACAGAAAGTTATTGCTCTCAAAATTTCACTATAATTCACAATCAGAGCATGACCTGGTCCATAATTCATAGTGCAGACCTATTCCAGAACTTGCAGAGCTTAATGGGACATCATACAAGCATTTTGGGTCCAATGGGATCTTTCTTGGAGATCATTCATTGGGGTTTGTAAACCCTTGAGGCCAACGCAAATCATCATTGGAGCTAGTGAATCATATTTAAGATCTAGGATTTCATGATTAGAGTTTAGATATTTCATGTTGCCCAGTTGTGGGACTGTAATAAGGCCTTCGTGCCAGTTGTAATGTTGTAATGCCCTTGCAGTAGGCCTATGAGCCCTAGCTATTTCGCATATGATGCATGTAAGACTTCCAATTATTGAATCAATGAAAGTTCATTTTTTTGATCAATATCTTGTGTTATTTCTTCTATGTTGACTCTAAGTTGCATGGTTGGACAGTCCTTTCTGGACCCTCCACCCACGATTGCATCATAGGCTTAAGCTCTTTTGAGTAAAAGGAGCTTTCTAAACCTATGTTACCGGATTTGTGGCCTAAGTTGCTGGTTTTAGGTCTGGTTTGTACCAGATTTGGGATTCGGTTTGGATGCGACAGGGATCCATTGAAGTTGTTTTATAATGTTATATTTTTCGGTTTGTGATGTTGGAGATCTCTACAAAGTATTCACTAATATCTCTGCACTCTAGTAATCATCAATAATATAATTCTGCTTCTCTTCACTCCACTAGTAATCTAAAGTAACCCTAAATACTTAGTTGGCTATTAGTTTAGGGAGCTTAACAAGGTAAAATTCAGATAATAGCTGGCCAAAAATCCATTGAGAACCCTAGGGACAGATTCAAAAATATATTATTTATATATTTATATCATAATTATTATATTATTAATACTTCTATGTAATATTATAGATATATTATAATGTGATATTTATATTAATATATTATAATATTATATTATAACTATATTTATATTAAATTATTATTAATTATATATTATAATATATATTATATTGCAGTAGTTATAATATTATTATCTTATAGGTATATTATTATTATATAATATATTAATTTTATTAACATTTTATAAGGTTAATAAGTATTTTTGTATATAAAAATAAAAATACTAAAGAATATATATAATTTTAACATGTTTTTTGTACGGACGAACCTAAAACAAACCTAGCTTCCCCCAAAATTTTGCCGGATTCACGAACCCAAACCAAGACCCAAACCAGAACTGGTAATATAGTTCTAAACTAATAGAAAGCAAAGAGAAAATCAAACCTAATACCATCTATTTTTTCATATCGTCAAAAGGAATGACTTGCTCTAGTTTGACAAGGAAGATAGAGAGAATAGACTTCTGCAACTGCAATTGAACATTGTTTGCCAAACTATTAGGCCCTAAAGTGTGCTTTACTAGATTTAAGGAAATTTTATTAGGGGAATGAAAAATCCTCTTGAGGTGATGAATTGACACCGTACCACGCAAAAGAGAGTCCCTACCCTTGATGGAGAGATGTTGAAAAGCTATGGAAAACCACATTACTAGCCATCTCAATACAACATACAACCACATAACAAATGTTGAACCAAGGAACATTCTACAATAGTCACACAACCAACTAGTGAACAAAAGAACAAATAAAAATTCAAAAGGCACCTCCATAACTCCTAATAATGACAATCACACACTTGAACAAGGAAAAACATATTGCACAAGGGGGACAAATGTTGTGTAAGTAATTCATCATCGCACAAAACAAAAGGAGACATATGATATAGGACTCGAAAGGCATGAGTAGCAAATAAGAGTTCAAGGAGGTCACCACCCCAAAATGGATCTCCTCAAGCCCAACTGAGTTTTCACAAGATCACTATTTATAGTAAAAAAAAGCTCTTGCTCAATACTAGAATTGCCAAAAAACTGGTTATTAAATCACAACTCTGAAAGTAGTGCAAAAATGATAGCTCATCACATTTGTTGAATAGCGTTTGGGCTTAATGCAAGAGATTACAAATCTTCCAATTGGAGCAGAAACCATGTTTGAGACCATTAGTTACCACCTATGAATCAACTTTGACTATCAACTTTTTAAATTCCAATGTAGAAGCCATCGAAAGGCCTTGAACAACATCACAATATCCCTCTTCATTGTTAGAGTCAAGTCCTTTGTTGGTGTAACAACTAGCACCTCTGGAGTAAGAGTTGGTACAGACAGCTATGCACACTACGCAATGAGTGCTCTTCAAATTAGGAGGGGAAGCTCCCTCGTTGTGCTTTACAAAAATACCCGCAAAGGGAAATAAACTAATCTAATTCCTGTCTTTTTGTTTCAGCTGTAGAGGTAGAAGGCTTTCTCGAAAACTATATACGTTGCAGCTGAGAATTTTCTCTAGTTTCGCAAATTCACTAACTACAACTAAACTTAATAACTTAAATTCTATCCAGTTCCCTCAAGAAAACAGAGCATGAGGAAATGGAGCAAGGTTTTGACTATCGGACGATAAACGGATTCAGATTCTCTACTTGAGGGCAAGGTGGTGCAACTATTATCTCAATCTGAACAAGTTTATTAGGCACAAACAGATTTAAGAATTTACCATCACAATCTTATGAAACCCTATGTGGCATAACACTTGATTATAATAGTAAAGACTTCACAAACAGATTTATCATCACAATTGCATGAAACCCTATGTGGCATAACAATTGATCGTAATGATAAAGATGCACAAAACAGATTTATCTAAACTATGGAAAGAGTTCACTATCACAATCGTATGAAACCCTATGTGGCATAACAATCAACAGTAATAGCAAAGACGCATGAACAAATACCAAAAGAGCAATATTGAGGGCAAGGTAGGCGCAACATATATTTCTCTCTCAAGCAAAGTCAATTACAAATGAGCAAAAGCTCTTATTTATATACATCAAGGTGTAGGGAACCCTAAAATCACCTTGTGTTAACTACAGTCTTGCAAATGCATTCAAGATTAATTATTAAACCCTAATGAAGTAAACTATACAGTTAACTGGAAAACTACCATCAGTTAACTGGTACAAATAACCTAAATGGACAATGTGTAAGCATGCACGTCCTTATTTAAAGCAAAGTTAACTGGATACTACCTTCAAACTGGAAACCCTAACCCTAACTCCTGTGATGATAATTCCAAGGATGAGATAAGCATGTGTTAAGTCAGCAAGTAAATTCAAGACTGAAAGTCGAGTTAACTGCTGCTCATGACTCAACCCTCGAAATTAACTGTAGGTTCCAACTGGCAGATCACTCCATGTCAACTCGGTCTAACACTTCGACCAAGAACTCATCAATCTCTCTGTCATCTGGCACTTTAATGCTGCTCAAAGCAATAGTCTGTTTCTTTAGTTCTCTGCCACTTTCTGTGATCGTGTGCATGCCATCTTTACATTCTTCAGTCGCCTTCCTAAGACTGGCTGCAATCACTGAAACATTCTCTAACTTAGGCGCCGTTGGTTCTCCTTCAAGGCTGTCACGAATCAGCTTCTCGAACTCTGCTTGTACTTTGTCCAACTCAACATACGTGCCATCTTCAAGAAGATAGTGACACGGAATCTGAACAACGAAACCACTGACAAGTGCAAGTACTCCAACCACATCATCCTTGAGTGAAAACAACTTGGTAGAAATCTTCTCACATATTTCCGTCCTGAGAAGGTGCTGCTCTCTCCAAGTAAAAACTTTGTCTTGATCCTCATCGATCTCCAAGGCATCATATGCAACTGACAACTGAGATATCAGAACACGATCCTTTGCCAAATTCTCTGCAACCGCAATTTCAAGCAACTGAATACCCTGACGGAGTTTATGTGCATCACCCCTCAACTTATACATATCTGCAAGAAGACGCTGACCAGCGGCAACTAAACTTTCAATCCAGTTGTCCAAAAGTCTGCCATGACTGACTAACTGATGCAGTTCCTGTTGTTCTGCAGGTTTATGCTGAGGAAGAACAGGTGCTCTACTCGAATTTCCATGAACAAGATCATAAATGTATTGACGAAGTTGACTATTTTCAGCCTTAAGGCCTTATCTTCTCCATCCTTCGTGATTCGCTCTTCAAGATTATTAGTGACGATCTTAAGAAGAGTCACATCTGTCTCTCTAGTGGTCCTGCCAAGATTAGCCTTAGTGAATGTAAAGTCACCAACTTCGACTTCATCTAAGCTTTTACCCTCTGGAGGAACAGCAACTTCAATAACAATCTCTGATTCTGGAGTCTTTTCAATGTGCACCTGTTTCTTTATCTTCTTGTTCGACCTTTTCTGATAAGGTTCACCGAATTCAGACAAATCAAGGTTGTACGAAGGTTCACGCCTCTGTTTTCCCAAAGACTTCTCGAGCCAACAAGATTGAACAATATTTTCACTCCGAGGAAAGACTGTCCCTGATGTATCAACCTGTGGTGGTTCAGGTGTCTCCGATCCAGCTTGAATTGGTGTCTCAGGCTCAGAATCTATGTCAATAGGTTGTATGTGAGGCGAACTAGGAGGTGAAACGTGAGGCTCAGCCTGAATAACTGTCTCTACTGGAACCTCAGGAACATTCTCAACTTGTTTCTGCTTCCTCTTACCAGTAGCTCTTTTCCCTGTATTTCCACTGAGTCTAACCCCTTCAGGAGGTATTATAATGGCCTTGACTCTCGGTCTTGCCCTAGAAGTAGAAAGCAACGAAGAGAAATCCTTTGGCGGCTCTGCTACAGGAACTGACTTCCGTGTCCGTTTGCTCTCTAAGAACAACTTGCTAGTCTTGATAACTGATCTGGAAACCTCTTCAATAGAAATATTCTCCTTGGCAAACCAATCAGGTGAGCGAAGTGGCTGCCGAGCAACTTGATCCTTAACATATGAATTGAGAAGAACTTCTCCATCATCATCGGATAGACCATCAACATCTTCTGATAGGTAATCAGAGAGCTGACCAATAGTGAGTCTACAATAGTGACGACGACGAACCTCGAATTCATCTTCACAATTAGCCCAGAAATCTTCAAGTGCTGGCGCATGTGCAATCCCTCGCTCTAACCGATCTGCATAATGACCGAGAGGATCATAGGAACGCCTCTCAGTATAAGTCTTGAGCTTGAACCTTTCTATCTCAGTAGACATAAACCTGGCATCTGTCGCCGCATTACATGTGAAAATTCCCAATGTGAATGGAAAATTAGCCGCAGTCTTATGATGACTACGAAGAAAGAAATGAACATGCTGCATCTGTCTGAGAAACTCCATAAAGATAATCTTGTCTGACGGATACCTTGGCAACATCAGGGGCTCTCCAACATATCCATAAACTCGGATGTATGTGAAAGTAGGGAACTGGATAAACCAATCCGCCCAAGTCTCCATCGCTGATTTGGCCTCGGCAGAAATACGAATGTGCATCTCGTTATCAAGATCTCTCACGGTTCTCATGGAAAAATGATCATTCACTGCTCGAAAGTCCTGCTCAGATTGAGAAAACTCCAACTGAGGATAATACTCATGAACACGCTGAACACCGAGAGTGCCATTAGTTTTAAGAAGCCTGTAGCTACCTTGAAAAGCAACCAAGTAAACCAAGTAGGATATCATATGAAACTCATGATACTTGAGAAAATTAGTAATTTACTGATGTAAGCAATCACTAATCAACATAGCCCAATCAAAACGCTCTGTACCATCAAGAATTCTGGTAATCAAGTAAAACATCCACGAACGGAAAGTGCTAGCATCTGGTTGACCGGTAACTCGGTTGAGTAAAGTTATCAAAACGACAACTTCCTCCTTGAATTCACCATGACCCACTTTCTTAGGCATGTTAGTCTTCTGAACTTTCAGCCACTTCTGAGCCACTTTCCTCTGCGAACGTTGTTGATCAGCATCCCATATCTTCTCACAAGCTTCAAGAACCACAGTAAAGTTATCTGAACGAGGAGGAATAGCAAAACATTTCTCTATGTCCTTCGGTTTGATACTGCAAACAACCTTCCCATCTGCTGATCTGATTTGACGTGAAGATGAGTCATAATGCTTAATGCAAGCAAGAACGAACTCAAGATCGAAAGTAGTAACAGGAATGGATGCCGCTGCCAGCAACCCAAAACGCTCAAGATTCCTCAACGAATTGCTGCTAACACCTTCCATACTGCTTAGATTAACCACTGGGTAAACATGATTCAGGTCCGTATCTAAAGTCTTGATGAAATTATGTGTAAGAGCCGATTTCACCTTGTAATCAATGAGATTGAACTGCATTTTGAAAATAAGGACTTTTGACTGTAAAGTCGAATATACTTGAAGAACTTTCTGAAAACCTCTGGACAAGGCTAAAAATAACTTCTGACGAAAGAAATTTTCAAAGTTTTTCTGGAACATGGGTTTTGTGCACAACTGAATTTTGAACAAACCCCAGATAGCTGAATCCTTGAAAAAGTGTGATTCAAGCCCACATGCAAAGAGATTCTCGGAAAAAAGCACAGAGCTTCAGAATGAAGGCTACGGGGCGATTTTCTCGAAAAAATCTAAGACGTGGGTCTTGCTGCAAACGCTGAAATATGAGAACCCAGATGATCAGATTCTGAATGTGTTGAATTTCTTTGACATGCAAAGAAAGTACCTAAGATGAGAAATAGAAGAAATAAGACAGAAGATAGAAAGTTTTGCTTGTCTGCTTCTGAAAAATATGCCAACTCCTTCCTTGGAACTTGATGAAACCTGCATGCAAAGTGAAAATAAAGTCTAGAATTGCCTTCCTCTGAACAATTTGAACTCGTTGCTATGAAGAACGCTGAATTCGAACACCTGTAACACCTTTAGCTTGCTGGTCGCTCAAGAAGAATATGAACTTCAGAGCAAAAGATGATGAAATAATGGACGCCATTGCTGAAATATATAGATTTTCATCATTGAAATTCGCACAAGGCATGAATCCATGAAAAATGGCGCTTGGCTTCTAATTGGACCCCCATCTTAGTTAACTGAAACTCAAATATGCTAAATAAGTCGCCATGCATTAGGGTTTCCCTTTTCAGTCTTCAGTTAACAAAACCATGCGACTTTAGCTTCAATTTAGCAATCTATATTGAGTTCGCCATCTTCACACTTACTTTGGATTCACAAATTTGAACTAAGGCGTCCCTTTTGATAACTAAAGATGGCAATAAGGAATGAGATAAGTTCGCCATTTTCATGCAATAAACATTCTAAAAATAGCGACCCTTTTGGAACTTAAGTTGGCCTTCAATGAATGCGCCAACTTCACTCTTATGCTTCAATTCAATTCTAAAAATAACAACCCTTTTGGAACTTAAGTTGTCATTCTTTGTAAAGGGCATAGCTTCACAAGATCATGCTTCATCAATGAAACTCCTAAATATGGCGACCCTTTTGAGAACTAAAGTTAACAACTTCATGCGCCATACTTCACAAATTTATGCTTCATCATTTATGCCGTCCCTTCCAAAACTTCAGTTGACACTCAATGAAGCGCCATCTTCACACAAACTTCACAATTGCAACTAAATTCGCCATGCATGTGAACTCCAGTTGACATTCACTGATAATCTTCAGTTAAGTGGACATGCAATCAAGTTAACTCAACATGCAAGGTAATTAACTGAACATGCAAACTAGTTAACTCGACATGCGAACTGAAAGATCAGTCAACATGTCAATATACGAACTGAAGATGACAACCTAGAAAACGTTTAGTCTAACTGCAGTCAGAACTCCAGTTAAGGCGTCCATTCAACTCTCTTTTGAAAATCCAACTTTGAACTCTTAGGCGAATTCCAGACTTAGTCAAATTTCATGAAAATTTAGGCTAAAACCTTTTCCGGGACCTCTATTCATCCTCTGACACTGGTTGACTGACTTCTCCGATTGGCTGGCTGACAGGTGCATCGCAGAGCTAAGTAAAAATTGATCAAAAGGTATCTTGAGACTGCAAACCATAAAACTGACATCTGAAGGCTCAAAAATCCAAGCGCCTTTTTGAAAAGCTGCGCTTTTTCTTAGACTTAGTCAAATTTTGACTTCTGCATCTCGAACGAAGGGAAAAATAAATCCTACATAACTTCTGATTTATCAACTTTAAGGACTGGATCTCAGGTTCACTGCGTAGCTGACCTCATTCTGCACGACAGCTGCAAAGGCACACTTCCCAAGAAAACATCATCTGAGGGGTGAAAAACAAGGGCGCCTTTTTGAAAAGTTGCTCTTTTTCCTCCAGACTTAGCCATTTCTGGAAATGATCAAAAATAATATGAAAACTCTAACTGCAAGCTGCTGAGACATCTCCTGATCTGACGGAGACAGGCAACGGAAAGTTGAAAGTAACACGGACATATTGAACATCTGGTATCATCAGAAAGAAAGCATTAAAGGCTTGAAAAGCTCAGGCGCCTTTCTTAAAATGTGCTCTTTTTCCTTTTCCTTTGATATTTTGACTAAGATTTGACCCTACGCTTGACCTCAGGTTCAGGCACTTTAGCAACTCAGATTCACCCACTGACGGACGCGTCGCGAAGCTCGAACAAAAGTGAGATAAACATCTTGGGTGGCATTTAGCCAAAAACCTACATCTGGCACCTCAAAAAGATGGGCGCCTTTCTCAAAAGTTGCGCTTTTCTCCAGTGTTAGCCAATTCTTACTTTCGCCTCATTTTGCGCTGTATCTTCCATAACTTGCTCGAAACAGGTCCGTTTGATAAACTTGATAGCTCACTGCGAAGCTGACGTGATGCCGGACAGATGTTTGTTGGAGGTGACAACCCCTAAAAACTGGATCTAAGCCCCTAAAAGATAGGGCGCCCATTTGAGAATGTGCTCCCCTCTCCAGAGATAGAAAATTTTGATGTTTTTCGTTCAAATTTTCATTTTTCTTAAATCTCTTTAGTAACAGACTGACATGATACTGACACCAACTCCATATTTAAAAAGCCCAAAAACGACCATCTAACATCACTTTAACAAGATTAAGACTCAATTAAGCAAAATGCCTTAGTGAAGCAAAAATTTTGGTTTTGGGTACAACATCCTTGAATGAAAGAACCTCCCATAACAAAACTGCCCTTGTGGTCTTGACACACCACCCCAACACTAACAGGGCTAGGATTGCCACTAGAGGCACCATCAATGTTCAACTTAAGGAAACCGTTGGGAGGGGGAGTCCAAATAGCATTCATGCGACCACTCTTCTTGACCATTACCCCATTAACATGGGGAGAATAGTGACATTTGTTGGAGCAAGTAGAATAGTAGAAATAAATTTTTGATTCTTAAAATCTCCTAAGTTGAGAGTTTACATATCAATATATAAGATTGTTAACTTTAAATGACTTATGTGAATATTATATTAGAGTGTTCTCTTGCAGATAAGCTCATATTTGTCATGTATGCAGCACCATGTCTATGTATTATTGAGGCTGCATATATCAGGTAGTTATTTGTGCAAATGTATCCCCACAAACCTTAGTTTGCTTAGATTTTAGGGTGTATGTATCTTTACCCCCAGCAGATCTGCCTTGTGCCCTCAAGATGGAAACATAGGTTCGTCATCACTAGTCTCCCTATAATTTGAATGGTCTTCACCATATAGACCATACAAAATACATAGGTGTCGGGGAAGGGAAATATGGCAGTTAAGATTAGATTCGAGAATAGTATATCAGAGTATTTGTCCTTGATCTAGCATATTGTCACTTGGTTATTTCCACTCAGTCCTATAATTGAGAATTAATATTAGAGGAGTTTGGAGAATTCTTATGAACACTTTTACAAAGAATCAATATACCATTTACAATGCAATATTATAGATTTATAAATATTCAATCACTTGGCGTTTTGGTATTAGTCCACTGCTTCTCTCATGAAGACCTAACCGTAATTTTCAGCAATCATAAACCTAATGTGTTGACCTAGACCCTTTATAAATTGTAATTTTGGGCTTGTGAATTAAAAATTAAACATTAATAAAGAAAAATGGGATCAAATCACATCAAGGATTAACTCAAAAGGGGGTCAAAATGATCAAAAACATAAAATAAATGAATTAAGAGGAAAGTTGTCTAAGTCTTATAAAGACAAATTGAAGGAGCTTAATAAGACAAATAGTGAGCTCCATGGGTTCCCAAAGTGGCAAATAAGTCACACTCAGTGGATAAGGAAAACAATTGCTCTTGTTACCCCTCAACATAAGAAACAGAAGGGTTTGAAGATTGGTTTTGGGAGCTATAAGAACCCCTCCAATGCTCATTGCAACCTGGAAGTTCAATTAGTATGTTGCTGGTGATGTAGATGATCTCAATGATAAAAAATTGGGTCAAAGTTCTTGTTAGTTGGACACATCTGAACAAGGCTAACCACAGTATTGGAACCTCATACATTTTGTAAAAGTTCATGTGCATTTTTTGTCTAATTTATGTTGTTTTTCTAGTTTTATCTTGGTCATTTAATGGTTCTGAATTTTAATAAGGATAATGAACTGAACAATTAACATTATAGATATGATTTTCGTGACATGATTCACATAGACAAGTGTTCCCTTACATATTTATTCCTGAGTTTAAGACAGATTAGCAGACTGGGATATAAGCTTTGTCACCATTGGTAGTAATATGGGAATGTATTAAGCAATTTAGGATTTAACATTTCAGAATGTTTTCCATGTATATGTTTTGAGGTCCAAATTGAAGACTCATATTGAAGTTTATTGTTTGCTTCATAAATATGATGCAGAATCAAGTACTACAACAATTGTCTTTTCCATTCAGTACAAAAGGACTTCATTGCCCAGACTGGTGATCCCAGTGGAAAGGGTACGGGTGGGGATTCAATATATAAGTAAGTTCCTCTTTGAAAACATTAGTGTGCTATATGCATGTCTATTTTTAATGTAACAGTATTTTTCCCTTTGCACTTTATATGTAATTTAAAACCAATCTTATGCATGGTACTGACGTTTAATGCTAAATCTATGGCTTCACAACTTTAGGTGGACTTAAGATTTTTGTTATCATTCACTTAGAATGTCCTCATTTCATAGCCAAAATACCCTAAAGTGGGAAAACTTGTTACATTGATTTCTTACAGGATATGTTTCGTACCTACTTAAATATTGATAGACTAGATAAAATGCTTGGACTAAGAAAGTAAATCTATTCTGCACATGTAGTTAGGGAGAAGAATGCTCCTTTAGCTTTGATTATGAATTAACGTTTGTGTGCATTATATGTGAAGTGGTATTCATATTGGTTGTCAATTGCCTTATAATTCCTAACTAAATGATAACCACCAACCATATCATAACTACAAAATAACCCATAACTAATATGACCATTTTAAATATTCTAATACCCTCTTGTAATTTCATTCATGGTACTGTATGTATCCAATAATATTTTCTTCAAGATGCAACTTCGTTTTTTGATGAGTAATAAGACATACATTTCCAACATGGATTGCCATGTCTTGATTTTTGTTTGTTACATTTTCTTGGCTGCAATGCCACCCGGCGAGTGTTCAAAGGTGGTCGCTGGGTGGATTGATGCCACCCAGACTATAGAAACATTGAGTACTGCAGCAAGGGAAGCCATGGCCGGGGCTTGAGTCATGGACAGAGGGGATGGGATGGTAAAAATATGGTCCCATGGATGCGACCTTGCAGGAGGTTTCCTGGTAGTGATAAAAGGCTAAGTAGCTGGAGGCAGTGGAAGGGCCATTTTGTGGGTGTTGAAGGAGCCTCAGGAGGGCTAGGCATCATCTGGAATCCACTAACAATAGCAGGGGAGGTTGTAGTGGAGAATGGGAATTGAGCAATGATTAGGTGCAAATTATTGCAAAGGAATGAGCAGTTCTTTGTCATAAATGTGTATGGGCTGATATCTACAATTGACAAGAGGAATTTGTGGCAGCAGATCTCCAATGGAATTGTCAATTACAGGGGTGAAAAAGGCATCATTGTAGGGGATTTTAATGCAACCTTGTGTTAGTTTTTATGATCAGATTTAATGCACGGAAATTAATTTCAAAATCAGACACAAAGACATAGCAAATACCCATGGAAAACCCTCCTCTTGAGGGGAAAAACCCAGCAACAAATATCTCTCTATTATATATCAATAATGGCAACAAGTATTTTTACAATGAGGCCACACACAAGGCCAATAATCAACACCAGCAATGATGTAACACAAACTAATAGTCTACCCTTCAATCTGCACTCAAATAGACTCACAATCTGCCTTAGAATAATTCGCACTAGATAGAATAATCTGCACTTGATATAATTCACACTTGAGAAGGAGATCAAACTTGCTTGATGCACAAATGAGAGAAAGTGACCTTCTATATATACATGTTGCTTAAAGGGGTTGCACCTTTTCAAGGACAAGGTCGGCCGCCATAAAAATAATTACATGTAATAAATAATAATTACAAAGGAGGTCGGCCATCTTAGAGATATGTTGCCATTAAATAATCACAAATAAATAAGGAAGTATGAAGCCTGAAGCTGCAATAACATCAACACTCCCTCTCAGCTAGGGAGGAATACTTCCTGCTGCACAAGACACATCACCTCATCGTGATGCCAACCACAATGGCTACAACCATATGTGGAAAAGAAACGATATCACCTCATCGTGATATCGACCATAATGGCTACAACCATGTATGGTATGTACAAGTGTTCATCACTTGCGTGATGTTGTCACCTCAACATGACTTTCACCATGGCTCTCCCAGAGGGTGAAAACACAAGTACATGAGGAATCATCATGGACTCTCTCACGTGATGTTGTCATGGAGTCACACACATGACATCCACCATGGCTCTCCCAGAGGGTGGAATCAAGGGATTTCACCTCAAACTTCTCTTACAAAGAACTCATTAATCAAGGGATTTCACCTCAAACTTCTCTCATAGAGAAGAACTCATTAAAGAGGATCATTGATACTGAGACTCCTCAGTTAAGGCTGTATTCTCCACCATACCAAACTTATCTTGAAAGTACACAAACTTTATCCTGGAGAGAGACTTGGTGAGAATGTCCGCCGTCTGCTCATCAGTGCTGATATACCTCAACTGAAATGCTTTCCTCAATAACATGTTTAGTTCTGTCATGAAACACTGTATTGACAGAAGGCTCCACGTAGCTTAATTAACACAATGGATGACAGTTGGCTCCAATGATTGTCCAACCAATCCTGTAAGGAGCTTCCGAAGCCACACTGTTTCTCAAACTACCACACATGCTGTACTGTACATGACCTTTGCGGTGCTCAGTGCCATTGAAGACTGCTTCCTGCTACATTAGGAGATCATCGTAGACCCCAAACTGAAATAACATCCAGAGGTGCTCTTCTGATCAACAACACAACCTGCTGAAACAAAATCTATATAACCATGCAGCTCTAGGATCACACCTAAAGAATATCTCAGCCCATATCCAACTGTCCCACGCAAGTATCTCAGGACATGTTTCGCTGCAACAAGATGTACCTGCCTCGGTTCACACATGAACTGACTAAGTGCACCTACTGCATAGTAGATTTTAGGTCTAGTGTTAACTAGATACATCAAGGATCCAATCAACTGCCTATACATCGTGGGATCCACCAGGTCTGAACTAGTTGTAGCCTCCTTCAACTTGTGCAAGTTGGTTTCCATAGGTGTAGACATGGATTTGCAATCCATCATACCAAATTTCTTCAAAATATCTATAGTAGGCTCCCTCTGAATCTTTAGGTAATTGCATCAACCTTCTGACCTCTTCGTTCAAGATTTCCTGCAACACTTGCCTTAGATAAATGTTTTCCAGCGCACACCTCTGGTATTGTAGAGAGTTCAGGATTGACCTCCTCGATCTCATTGCAGATCACTCTATTCTAAATAGGTTTGCAGAGCTACCAATGACAAATCCAGATGATAGTTTTGAGCAATTCTGATCTCAGCAGTTGAAGGGGTCCTCTAAGGGTTTAGCACCTAGCCTTACAATACAATAATCTTCACTTTTTCTCAGTGAGTTACGAAACTCCCTCTTGATCCCTGCTTCAGAGATTGCAAACAAGACTTCTAGAAGTGAACTCCCTCTAGCCACCAACTCAGTCCCATAATTGCAAGTTGTGATTCCACGCTTGATCATTTCTTTGGTCGGCATGACTTCCTCATAAGATGCCTCAAGCTTTTCATCATTAAGCAATCTCTCATCACCTTTTTGCTCCTAGAATTGTCCTGAAAGCATTTTAGAGAGAGATTACTAACAATTTATAATTATCCAAAGAAATAGGAAGGCTAGAATCATAGAAGGTTTACTATTTCAAGTTATAGCATGAATACATAAGAGTTTATGAACAATAAATAAAACATAAATAAATAAATCAATCTATAAGAGAAATATATCAAAAGATCAAAATGAAGGGATAAGGAACTTATTATTGAATTTAGATATAACTCTTTCTTCCATCTTTTACTCCTCTCGAGAGTGCCAAACTCAACACAACAAAAAAACAATATGCACCACTACAGATTTCTTGAATGCATTATGCAGTTAGCATGTAGAACCAACTCTCTCCAAGAGTTCAAGTCTCTATCATAGTTCATGCATTAGAGAATGATATCGATGTGACCAATTAATCACCATCGAAATTGCAATTCTCTTTTTATTTCAGAGTCACACTAAAAAATCTTCATAACCAGCATGAAATAACTTGCAATAAATGAAATTTTCAAAGGATCTTATGCTAGTGAACACAATTCAAGAGAAACAACTATCTCTCTTTACTAATTACAAGATCCAACTAAATGATATAACTTAGCAAACAAAGAATACTTATCTCTTTAAATATTCTGATGGATGCAAATATTGGACATAGTAAGATACGTTGCTCTTGCGTACAAATCAGCACACAACCTTTACGGCTTGAACACAAGCCCATGACTTAGAATAGAAATTCCTTAGAATCCTTCAGAGGAGAGATCTCATCCACATTCGCAAATGAAGCATGCTGATTAGGCCTGGTGGGGCAATCCTTTGCATAGTGACCAAACATGTCACAACGAAAACGTTGGACTTTGGAGAGATCCCACTTCTTCTTGAATGGGGGAGCACCATCAACTCCTTTATCTCTATTCCTCTTGAAATATCCTTTCTTTCCACCTTTCTCTTTCTTCTTCGAGGATTGAGCGAAAAGAACATGAATGTCTTCATTTGTAGAGCTTCGACCAATACCTCTCGCAACCAACCTAGACTCCTCTTGAATACAATCTGCCCTCAAACGATCAAATTTGGGAAGTTTCGATCTTGCATTGATTCCTTGAATGTAAGACTCCCAAGATGAAGGAAGACCATTAAGGGCAAGCATGGTCAAATCCTTGACATCAACAAAGTGACCAATAGAAGAGAGCTGATCTCGCAATTCGGAAATCTTCATGAAGTAAACGATGACAGATTCTCCTCCTACTATCTTCACATGATGAAGTTGTTGCTTCAATGCAAGTGCACGACTTGTGTTGTTGATCTCATACATCTCCTCCAAAGACTTAAACATCTCCCTTGTTGTCTTTATCTTAGAGATGATGGGAACAATATGATCCTTCACGGAATCACTAACATCTTCTTTGCCTTAGTATCTTTCTTCTTCCAGTGAATCTTCTCTTCCTCATTAGCAGGCTTAGAAACTTTGCTCTCCACGAACTTAGTCAATTCTCTTTCTTCCAAGGAGAGCATACTTTTGAATCTCCAAGATGTGAAATTAGATGCTCTCTCAAGTCTATAAGACCGATCACCATCTTGACAAACAGATAGAAGCAAACAACGATGGGAAAGAGAGTAAAGAGTATCGCTCTAATAGCAATCTGATCAAAATCTTCTTCAAACCCGCTTTGATACCATGTTAGTTTTTATGATCAGATTTAATGCACAAAAATTAATTTCAAAATTAGACACAAAGACACAGCAAATACCCTGGGAAAACCCTCCACTTGAGGGGAAAAACCCAGCAACAAATATCTCTCTATTATATATCAATAATGGCAACAAGTCTCTTTACAATGAGGCCACACACAAGGCCAATAATTAGCACCAGCAATGATGTAACACAAACTAATAGTCTGCCCTTCAATCTGCACTTGAATAGACTCACAATCTGCCTTAGAATAATTCACACTAGATAGAATAATCTGCACTTGATAGAATTCACACTTGAGAAGGAGATCGAACTTGCTTGATGCACAAATGTGAGAAAGTGACCTTCTATATATACATGTTGCGTAGAGGGGTCACACCTTTCAAGGACAAGGTCGGCCGCCATAAAAATAATTACAAGTAATAAATAATAATTACAAAGGAGGTCGGCCATCCTAGAGATATGTTGCCATTAAATAATCACAAGTAAATAAGGAAGTATGAAGCTTGAAGCTGCAATAACATCAACACCTTGAACAACGAAGAGAAGGGGCATTGGTTGGATCACTAATGTCCAACAAGACTTTCAGGACTTCATTAACAGTAACCAACTAATGGACATGCAAGCCAAGAATGGGGTGTACACATGGTCAAATAGGAGGATCAATTTTAGAGAGGTTGGATCGATTTCTACTGTGGGGAGTGGATGGGGCAAGTAGATTTGCATGAGTTCACAATACTACCTTTCACTGGGTCGGACCACTTCTTAGTGCAGCTATCTCTTAAGCCAGATGAACCCCTAAAAGGGAATCTGTTCAAGTTTGAAAACATGTGGTTATGAGATGATAAACTATTGGACCTAATAGCAAGCTCGTGGAATGAGATAAGTGTAGGCAACCACTCCAATCTATACAAGATCAACAAGAATTTAAGTTATGTTAAAACCAAATTGAAAGACTGGAACAAAACACATTTCAAGAATATCTTCCAAGAAAAAGAAAGGGTGGAGTAGGATCTGAGAGAACTAAATGAGCATATTATCAAGAATGGGATGGAGTCAATATGAATATGAAAATGAAAAGGCTCTACTAGCTGAAATCCTGAAAAGAGAAGAAAGTTTTTGGAGGTAGAAATCCAGAGAGACCTGGCTAAAGGAGGGCGATAAGAACACAAAGTTCTTTCATAAAATAGCTGTAGCAAATAGAAGTAAGAATAGAATTACAAAGATCAGAAGGGAGGATGGTGTGATGACACAGTCCTTGGAAGAGGTCAATGATGAAGCAGTAAGGTTCTTTGAAGCAATCCTAAACAGAGAAACTCCAGAGCATAGGAATATGAGGGACATGCTCCTTAGCTCCATCCCTAATATAAGCAATGCATAGCAGAATAAGACACTTTTTCAAAGATTCAACAAGGAAGAAATTAGAGTGGTTACATTCCAACTCAACCCGGACAAGGCACTGAGTCCAGATGGGTTCTCGATAGGCTTCTTTCAAAAATTCTGGGACATAATTGGGGATGACTTGGCTTCGGTTGTTGAGGAATTGAGGAGGAAGATGACAATGCTAGGATCACTCAACCACACTTTTTTGGCCTTGATCCCCAAGAAGGACCCACAGGCAATGAGTGACTTTAGACTGATTGCCCTATGCAACATAGTTTACAAGGTTGTCACCAAGATCATTGCTAACAAGCTCAAGGGAGTGCTAAAAGGGATTATCTCAGAGGAGTAGATTGGTTTTTCCCCAGGGAGGTCAATTGTTGAAGGTATGATCATAGCGCATGAGACCATACATTCGGCAAGGAAGGCAAGGGAAGCCTACATGATTCTTAAACTAGACATCCTAAAAGTCTAGGATTTGGTGGACAGGCAATTCTTGGGGGAAGTACTAATGAAGTTTGGCTTTGATGGAGATTGGATTAATTGGGTTAGAAGCTGCATCTCAATGGCCAAATTCTCAATCTTGGTAAATGGTGCTGCACATAGTTTCTTTGCCTCTTCAAGGGGCCTAAGGTAGGGAGACCCACGAGCCCCATTTCTTTTCATCATCATAGTTGAGACCTTGGGCAGAGGCATCAATTCTTTAAAGAGAGAAGGCAAGTAGTAGGGGGTTTCAGTGGCCAACGGGTTGGATACAATTACTCATAAGCAATTTGCTGATGACACCATTCTATTTGGTTCTGCCAGTAGAAAAGAAGCCAAAACTATCAAAACTTTCCTTGATGGGTATTGCTTGGCGTCCGGACAAAGCATCAACTGGAGGAAGTCGGAGGTCTTCTTCCTAAATACTCAACCAAGTCTTCAAAGAGAATTGGCGAGGATTCTGAAGTTGAGGGTGGCAAATTTTCTAGGTTAGTTTTTGGGAATGCCTTTATTTGTGGGGATCAACAAAAAAAGATATTGGGAAAACTTGGTCAATAGTTGCAAGAATAAACTGGGTACCTAGAAAGGAAAATGGTTATCCTTAGCTAGAAGGCTCTTGATGGTAAAGGTGGTCTTATCAGCCATCCCTGTATACTCTATGACCTGCTTGAAAATTCCAAAGGCAGTAGAGGAGAGTCTCAACTAGATATTCAAGAAGTTCTTTTGGAGTGGGCTCGGGTATCAACAAAATTTTCCATTGGTGGCTTGGGATAAAGTTTGCTCTCCAAAGGAGATGGATGGGACAGGAATCAAATAGTTAACAATAATGAACCTAGCCATGGGGGCCAAGTTGGTTTGGGACTTGTATGCAAAAGGGGATCAAAAATGGGTGAAGATTCTCAGAAGGAAGTACTTAGACTTAGACAAGCCTACGAGTATTTTGACTACCGTGGAATCACCCAGGGGATTTGCGATATGGAACTATATACTAGAATGCAGGGACATTTTCTCCAAGCATGTAACCTGGGAAATTAGAAATGGGCAAAGTGCGTCATTCTGGAAAATCTTCTGGGGAGGTATGGCACCAATTGCTAGCCAGCAAAACCTTGAAGACATTAGAGTTGAGACTACTCGAATATGGGGCAGCAAGGTTAGTAACTATGGAAAAGCAACATGTCGGGACAGGGTGATGTAGTGGGAATGGCACTCTCTGCAGGATATTGCTGCTCAAGTGTAGGAGGCATTGGCAACAATTATAAGGAACAAAACCTTTGCCCCTTCCAACCAAGAGGATCTCATCAGATGGTGTGGATCAAACACTGGGAGCTACAAAGTCAAATTTGGCTACAAAGTCAAGGAACTAGCTATTGCCAGACAAAGTTGGCCATGCAAGCTCATATGGGGCAAAAGCTACCTCCCAATGGTAGGGGTATTCTTTTGGATGGCAATTCAAAAGAGGATTCTTACTTAGGATAGATTGGCAACTTTTGGGATTCAGGGGTCGAGGAGATGTGTGCTATGGAAGTGTAACAACGAAATTGTTGACCACATTCTTTTGACTTGCCCCTATGCTGATAAGTGTTGGAAATTCTTCATGAGCAAATTGAACCTCTAGTGCTCAGTTTCCCTCAGACATAGCGGCTTGGTTTAACATGTGGCCGCTCCCCTACAGGAAATTAGTTTCCGATAGTATTTGGGTGGTCACTACTCCATTATATGGAAGATTTGGAAGGAACAAAATAGGAGGATCTTCCAAGGCAAAGAATTGGAGCATGAGAGACTTGTATCAAAACCGAGGGGTTGATCATAGAACTGGGATGACAAGATAACAAAGTCATTCATAGGATTGAAGACCCGT
This sequence comes from Sequoia sempervirens, assembly GCA_007258455.2. Lineage (NCBI taxonomy): Eukaryota > Viridiplantae > Streptophyta > Pinopsida > Cupressales > Cupressaceae > Sequoia > Sequoia sempervirens. Next base: position 28,324 of record VDFB02287394.1, read on the forward strand.
CTCTTATGTGGGACTGGTGGGAGCGATCAAAACTTGAAGAAGAGGACGAATGTGAAATGGGTGGCTCCGAAAGACGGGTGGATCAAGATCAATTTTGATGGGGCCTCTAAAAGCAATCTTGGGTCGAGTGGGGCAAGGTGTATAGCACAAGATAAACACGGTAAAACACTTGTTGACAAATCCATCTATCTCGAGACTTACACCAATAATGAGGAGTTTAGAGCAACGATGATTGGCCTTTAGATGGGTTTTGGAGATAGGTGCTAAACGCATCTGCCTTGAAAGGGATTCCCTTATAACAATAAATGCCATCTGCCTTAATAGCATGCCGAATTGGAAGCTTAATCATTGGCTCCGGCCCATCAAAGAGCTGTTGGAGAAGTTCGAATTGTATAGGGTTGGCTACATATATCGGGAGGGAAATGACATGGCTGACGAGTTGGCTAAGGCGGTGGCAGAAAGGGCATGAGGCTAAGGTGGTAGCTAGGCTGGACAAGGTATGTGGTTGGATGGGACAAGGGTCATAAATAGAAAGCAAGCCTTGGGCATGAAGAAACATGAGAAGTTATGCTCTGGGTACAACTACAAGATTTTTGACGTTGGAAAAGATGGGCTCTTGAAATCTTTGATTATAAATGGCATGGCTATATACAAATATGTGGTGGTAGATGCAGCCAAATCTCTCCAAGCATTTTGTGGATGTGTAGGATTGATCTAGACGCTACATCACCTGATGAGGCCATCGTGACGATGTAGGGCAAACCTCTTGAAATAGGTGTGGGTGGTAAGTATGAAATTAAAAAATTGCTTTGGCCCAAAATGTTCGATCGTCTGGGGTGCAATGGATACACCTATTTTCTTGAATTCCACTAGCAACAAATGGCCTTCCATGGGCAGATCAAGAACAAGAGATGGAAGGCAATTCTGGTTTCATCTCATCCATTGGTCCTCTGGGCGACCAAAAGAATCTTGGGGAAGGAATTTTTGATAGCATACTAGCATTTTAGGTTAAATGCAGACATCATGGCAATGTTCTTGGCAATGCTGCTATATATGGGTGCTCCAAGGTCAAAATCAAGAAGTTGTGCCAGATGCTTTTCCAACATGCGTTGCTTGGCGAGATTGATGTAGCTCTGGACAACGTGGACACCAACTTGCTCATCCCATTGCCACATAACTATTACATGGCATTGGGTAATGGGACGGAAGTAAGAATGTTTCCTGTGGTGCGAACTTTGAAGCTGGATGTGCTGGAGAAGCAGTGGGGTGAGATTGAATGAAGCATCTCCTTCTTGATGTGAGCTGCAGGAATTGCTAGTGCATTGGTGGCGGGTTGGCTGCAGGAGTATGTGGTGGTTGAAGGTTTGGAGGGGAAGGTATTTGTTGAGGATGGCGAGGATTGGGAGTTGGGGCTCAGGGAAGAATGGATAGAGAATGATTTCCGAGACATGGAAGAAATGGGTAATCACCCTGCTCACCATGCTTGTGGAGTTGAATGCCCAGTGGTTGCTAATGTGCTTGAGGCTAGGAAGATGCGGGAGGCTGGTGATGTTGGAGACTAAAACTAGGGCAGTCTGTGATGAAGTTTTGTTTTGTAATTAAATCTATATTGTGGGTCAAAAATGGTTTCTACATCTTTGTAATCAGTCCATGGCTGTTTTGTATGTATGGGCCTGCAATGAAGTGTTTTGTAGTTGTGTCTGTGGTTGGGGGGTATGGAAAACACTGTGTATATGGTCTAGGATTTGACCGAAGCAGGTTGGTCATTGGGTTGGTTTTTTGTGAAGAAAGCAAACAATGTACACATCTTTTTTTGATCAATACAGGGTGCTGCCCCTTAGCAGCTATTAATCTATCAAAAAAAAAAATGAAGTTATTATGAACATAAAATCACCTTTAATTGTTTTAAACAATCTAAGGAGTTCATTTTGTCTGGGACAAACAACAATGTATCTTGATATTACTACTGTTCATGTATAGTTTCATGCATAGTTGGAAAACTCGCCCCAAGGAAAAACTCGCCAAGGGAAAAATTGGAGAGTTTTTAAAAACTCGCCAAAAACTCGAAAAAAACTCGGCAAAAAAACTCGGGAAATGAAAAAATTGCTTAATTTTCATTAAAAACACATTTTTTTTGCAAAATTCAATGACAAGATGAATCCAATGAATCCATAAATGAGTACAAAAGTGTTTTCTATTAATTTTGATTGACTTTAATGTAAATTAATTACAAAATCGCATTCTCATGCGGAATCCCGATGGCTAAAAGCCTGAAAGTCTGATACATGAAAACAGTAAAACTAGAACTAGAAGCAAATACTAAAGTTCTAAACAACAACTAAATACAACATGCTAGGCTTTCCTCTTCCCTAGTCTAGCAACAGCTAGGGAAGAAGGGGTGGGTCCTCTAGCCCTGCCACGTGTGCGTGGTGCTAGTGGTGGTGGCTGCGGTGCTACTGCTGCTGGCTCTGGCTCTGGCTCTGGCTCTGGCTGGATCTCATCCAACCCTACATCTCCAACTCCTGATGCACCCACATCCTCCATTGCCTCTCTCTCAAAGTCAAGGATTTCATCTGCACTAAACAATGGAGGCTGCTCCTCTCGCCCTGTCCAATCACTATAAGGATCTATCTCATCTAAGTCAATAGGATCCTGTGATTTTTCTTCAACTCTCTTTATGCGCAACCGAAGGTTGTATTGCACAAAGACCAAGTCATTGAGGCGCTTTTGTGTTAACTTGTTCCTCTTTTTCGTGTGAATGGACTCGAACAAGCTCCAATTGCGCTCACAATTGGATGCACTACAAGGCTGACATAGAATACGGAGGGCAATTTTTTGTAGATTTGGGGTTTTTCCACCCCAATTTTTCCACCAAACATCTGCAAAAAACAAAAACAAAATTGAAGAGTTAGAAAACAAAGTCAAAGACTCAAAAGTCAAAAGTCAAAACACATTTTATCAAATTCTAAGATGCATGTGAAATAAACTTAAAATTTAAAGACTCTGAATTTTATACCTGGTGGCAAAGTGGTTCTTCCTCTAACAGCCAACTCTGAAGAAAAGAGATTACCAGTTGCCTCCCTATATATATCCATCTCCCTGACGATGAGGTCTCTCACTGCAACCTCAGGTTCCATCCTCTGAATGCATGTTGTGAGCCCCTCCATAACCTCTCCATTAGGATCAGAGAAGCTCTCTGAGAAGAGAAAAGAAGGGTTGAGGAAGTACCCTGCTGCATGGATGGGTTGGTGGAGTTGATTGTTCCACCTCCTATCAACAATCTCCCATATGGGATCAAATTTGAGGCTGTCCCCCTTGTAATAACTTTTGATGGCCTCCTTGGCCCTATCCATGGCCTCATAAATGTATCCCATTGGGTTTTCATCCCCATCTACCAAGCGGAGGACTCTAACCAAGGGCTCCGACACCTAGATTAAAAATACAAAAAGATCAAAGTTAGAAATTTATAATGAAAGGCTTAAAGTTAAATTAAAAAACATATATTTATATTGAACTTGAGATTAAAATTAAAATCAAAGTTTGGAAGTTACCTTCACGATCTCTGTAGCTTTTTGTGCAAACAAGGGGTCGAAGACAATTGCAGAAATTCTATCTCCTTCGGCCTTCTTTGAATATGAGGAGTCATTCCATGCTTGACTCACGAACATTTGTCTTAGAGAGCCCAAAGAATCCAAAATGCTTTGCAACGTTAGGAAAATTGTTGCAAACCTTGTGGCACCCGATCTCACCAACTCCTTCCCTTGCGTATGCTCTCTCATCAAACTAAGAACCCAAGGGTGATTGTAGATATATTTTGTGATGCTCCTTGCATCATCTACAATCGGTGCCACCCAAACAAGTTTGCCTATGTCCTCCAAAAGAAGGTCAAGGCAATGAGCCGCACAAGGTGACCAAAAGAGTGATGGATGTCTACTCTCAAGCATCCTTCCAGCTGCCACATACGCTGCTGCATTATCTGTGATGACTTGCACCACATTAGCAATGCCCACCTCCATCACAACTTCTCCAACAGCGTACACAATGTATCTGCAGTTTTTATCCTGTTGGAAGCATCCACCGACTTCCAAAACACAACTTCACCTTTGGAAGCAACCAAAAAATTAAGGATGGTGCGGTTTCTCCCATCCGTCCACCCATCAGAAAGAATTGAGCAGCCAAATTTCTTCCATTTAGTTTTTTGCTCTTCCACCACATGCATTGCCCTTTCGGTTGCATTTGTGAGCAAACTGCAAGTACAAAGTAAAATAATTAAATAAGTACAAAATTGTAAGTTTTAAACAAAAAATAGCTTGAATTCAACATAAATAATAAAGTAATTTAAATTTTAAATTAAAGAACATAAAATTTAAGTTGACTTGTCACTTACCTCCCACTCAAATCTTTGCGAGAAGGTGGCTTGAAGCCTTTTCCCGCAACTGTCAATGAAGTGACCATATTGTGCCAATAGGGACTACTCGCCACATTGAATGGTATGTTATTGAAATACCAAAAATCAGCACATGCCATTTTGGCATGTTCATGCACCTCCTTGTTCCACCCTGTAGCCTCCAATGATCCCTGTGCTCCTGGTGTGTTTCTTGGCACAAAAAAACTTTGTGGGTTGCGTGAAGATGAAGGTGGTGGTGGCATTGGCACTCTAGTCGAACTAGAGGACAAGGGGGGCCTAGCCGATGTGGCTGTGGAGGATGTGCCATGAATGCGAATCCGTGGACCATGAAGAGAGCCCACAATGCCAATAATATCTGCATCCTCATCTGACTCTATCTCCATGTGCTCGACCCCGTGCTCCTGAGTCCCATGGGCATGCGCATGTCCACTAGCACTGGCTATGGATGCTGCTATGGCTTTTTTAGCCCTCTCCCTTTGCATTTTTTTTTCCTCAGCAAGTGAAAGTAGGGCAAGCATCTCTCTTCTAATCTCTTCTTTGGGCTTCTCACAAACCTTGGAATCACGTTGAGGAATGCCTGCTAGATGGTATTTGAGGCGATTTATGCCTCCATGATATGTTTTTTTGCATTCACCGCAAACAACTGTTCCAGGCACTGGCCCTCTGACACCATATTTCCATGTAGGGTCTCTAGCCCCTGCTGGACGAGTGCCTGGAACCCATGCTGATGGTGTGCGAGGGGTGGAACTTGATGGGGCGGGGGTGGAACCTGATGCTGAGCATGAACCAGAGCCAGAAGCCATTATAGTGTGTAATCACTGTAATGTGTATTCACTGATCAATGATCAATCTACACATTCAAAAATATGTACAACATATTAGTTTTTAATACAAAAAAAATTTAAAAAACAACCTAAAATCATTAAAACTTCAAAAATCTAGAGCTAAATTTGATTTAAATTGATACAAATGTGTTTAAATGAATTATCAATTAACATTATTAACTAATCATATCATTCTACACAAAAAATGAACCTAGGTCTGAAAATTTCAAAAAATAGTGAAAAAAATGAAAAAAATCAGCAAAAATCAACAAAAAATTGTGATGAATCTTGTTTTTTGGATTCTAAATGCAAAAAAATTGTTTCTTTGTGCTCTATCATGTCTTTTTTCAATTTGGAATGAGTATTTTGCAAGAAGAATGAAAGAAATTAATTAATCAAAAACAAAAAACAAAAACCCCTACCTGTGAATCGAATTTCCCTTCAAAATCCACACAAAATGGCGTTTGAATCCGCTCTCCTCGATGGAAAATCGTTGGAAATGATATCTCCTTGCTTGGGGGGGGGTTTTAGCTCCTCACACAAAGTATCAAGTGATTTTGAAATGAAATGAACTTATTAAAAGACGTCTTCAGCCTTTATTCCTGCGCAGGCGAGTTTTTCCTTCGGACTCGCGAGTTTTTGGCGAGTACTCGCCACTAAAAACTCGCGAGTTTTTGCAAAAACTCGAAAAAACTCGAATTTCAAGTTCTGCGAGTTAACTCTGCAAAAACTCGTTTCTGAAAAAAACTCGCGAGTTTTTCAAGACTCGCCGAGTTTCCTGCGAGTATGCCAACTATGGTTTCATGTAAGTCTTAGTACCAATTGTATCAACTTTAGTGCTACATACAGCACTTATGCTTTAGGTTCTGGTTTTGTCCTGATCGGTCATGCTATATATCTCATGTTTGGAGTTTTTCTCTGTTCTGAAAGGTTTGATACTCTTGTTTTTAAGATTTTCCAACCTATGTTTTTGTTTCATAATATTGGTTAGTACTTATTTTTAAGATCCTTCTTCATTAGGAAACAATATCTTTAACTTGTTTTCAAAAAGAAAGAATATTTCACTATACTTATTCTTGGGAATATCTGCTGTAAGAAATGAATCAAAGTTTCCTAACACAAAATTTCTAAGACAAACAGTGCATCTTGCGTAATACATTCATTATGGTTTCTGAAATGAAGACAGAATATACAGATGGGAAAATAAGATTCACAATTTGTCTTGTATCTTTTTCCAAATCTCAACACAATTGCATTCATATAAAATTAATCTTGATCTTTCTTTTCTGAGTAATATCTTAGTAAACCAATTCATTCTATTATGTGGGTTTAAATATTACCATACCAAGTCAAATGTATTGTACTCCAAGAAAAATTGGGAGATGAACAGGTCTACTAATCATATTCTGAGTATACATCACTGTTACTGCTGCAAACGTTCATTTGCTCTGCATGTTATTATGCTTCTACACTATAGAATATTTCCAATTTTTGCAATGCAATGTTGGGCATGTATATACCCATCAATAATAATCTCTATATGGTCTTGTCAAATTATCTTTCATGATTTACAAAATTTGATCTGTTCTACCACATTAAATAGCTCTTAAGTATTATGTCACAGTGTCTATTATTTTTCAGTTTGATACAAAACATTGGATTCTTATTGTTAAGATGCTTCTTATGGTTGAAAAGTGATTTAGATAAAGGTTTAATCAATATTATCGTGATTTATACTGGAGAACCAACGGGGTAGACAATGGTTAGTATGAGTATGTGACATTGTGAAATAATCGAAGGGTATTTCCATGTTTTGTTTGACTAACTAAGCATCTTGATATTCAAATTGGAACTATATTTTGTTAAGGATTCTGTATTTGTTGAAATACAATACACTGTTTGTAGGATGTAAATTTACGAGTGTGCCATGAAAGCAACTTAATGATTGATTGTGCTAAATTGGTATTGCTCAGCTTTGATTGCTATTACTACTAGTGAAAAAGTTTGTGGTTGGTTTCTTAAGAACACTCATGAGTTGAAATAACAGTTTACCATATGTCACATGCATACAGATTTCTTTATGGAGAACAGGCACGCTTTTTTGGTGATGAGATTCATCCTGAGCTTAAACATTCAAAGGTTGGAACAGTTGCCATGGCAAGCGGGGGAGAAAATCTTAATGCTTCGCAGGTAGAGTTACTATTGCTTGAGCTGGTTATCTTCTGAATTTGTTTGATTGTCATCATGTATATCTCCAAATGGTCAACGTGGCTGTGCAGTTTTCAAATTTTAGTTATGGGTTGTCTAAATGGCCATAATGGAATGGGGATACATATTTGTGTCAAATATGTAGCAGTACAATACCTCTATTTTTGATAAAATTTAAGTACATGATTAAAAAAGAGGCAGATAAAACTGGTTACAGCATCCAAGGCTTTTGTACAAAAAACAAGAAAGGAACTTTGGTGAGAGGTCCATGAAGCACAGAAAGTAAAAGATACCAAATACATGATAAGTGTTGCCCAAGCAAGTAAAATACCAGCAGTTAGATGTAAACATAAGAAAGCTAAAGTAGCATATTGTAGTGTCCCACCCCAGTTGGAGTATGGACTTTGCAAATTTGCTCAATTAATACTCAGTTTGACACATAGGACATTTTGTCAAACTTATTGTTCGCTGATCTGACTGTGTGTTCAATGAGTAGAGGTTTGCAAATAACAAGCAATATTAACAGCAAGCAAATAACTCATTCATAACAGAGCAGAAGTTCATCTAATACATCACAAATGCGATTTAAGGTTTTCCACATTTCATTTCTGAATAAATAGGAGACAGCAGTATTTATATAAGCATAGCAATATAGATTTCAGTCTATTTAATGTAGTGGTTTGAACCCCTTTCTCAAGATTTTCTGAGCAGCAACCTTGTCACAACTGATACACTCAGCAATGCAAAGGATAAACTATGATAATAAGTACCAGTTTGCAGGTTAAATGAATGTGGCGGCCTCCTATTTGAGAGCTCATGACCAGCATATGAAGCCTGTAGCAGAATGGCAACTAGAAAGCAATTTTCTGAGTTTATAAACCCATGTCCAGCCTTCAACACATGCCTAGCAACTACTCACCACCTCTACAGCAGTACACTGCCTCCAAACAAACAACACAGAGCCTTATGATGATTTAATCCCTCATACAGATCCATGGTTTCACTCAGCAACTGAGACACCTCCTTGTTTGCCTTAAATACCCTGTACAGGGAGTCAAGCAACCAAACTCAGTGCAGCAATAATATCTTCAGAACTCCATGCCCATACCAGGAATGGTAGCAGATGTTAACGCCCAGCTCTAACCCCAAATGTTTATGCAGGACTGAGAATATGAAATGGCACGTCCAGTCTATAACCTTCAGAATATGGCGTCCAAACTGACCCAGCAACTAAATCTTCAAACCCTTACTTGGCAACTCTGTGCCTGCAAACACTTAGACAATTCTTTGGATGCCCTCTGTAAATACCTTGCTTGACAATGATGATCAATACACTTGCAATCTCTTGTTAAATCGTAAAAACCCTAAATGATGAATCTTCTTGTAATTTCCGAACAATCTTTGAAAGCACAATGCACAACCCTTGTAATGGAATTGTTTGCAAGTAGGCTCAGGAGATCTTTCACTCCTGTATCGTGGTGATCCTCATGAGGGTTTTTCGTCCTCGGTGAAGCTGAGTATTTCTAGACTCTCTAGTCCTCCTACAAAAACCCTTAGCAAAATTCTTCTTCAACATGAATGTGCAAAATGATCTTTCAATGCCCTTTTATATTTTTCACAAACTTCATGCACAAATTCACATTTGAAATGTATTTCATTTAATTTAATTTCCCGCCTTCCATTCTTTTAATTTTGGTGCACAACTTTATAATATAACATCCTTTTAAAAGTCGCTTATATATCCCTTTTTAAAGTTGGCACTTTAACTTATATTATAAAGTATACTTTAAAATTCACTTATATTCCCTTTTAATATAAAGTCTTTTTAATTTATTAATAACACAAAGTTAAATTATTTAATTTAACTTTATTATTTAATGTTGTTAATAATTAACACCTTGGACTATAATCATGCCAAGATAGAACTAGGATATAAATATGCCATCATGCCCAAAATAGTAACTCTACGACTGACCATACCAAAGTCCCCAATGACCTACTATAAATAGTAAGTATTGTCCAATTGCTTGGACGAGCCTCAAAAAACACACTGCAAGAATCCCTAGTAACTTTGAGTAGGAAAATCACCGACTGAGCTCAAAAGGGTTGGTTGAACGAGTTTGCAAATGCCCTTAAAGGGCCCACTAACCATACAGCAAAAATCTTGGGGAAAAAATCAGCAAACCAAAAGTATAAGATTTTTTGAAAAAATTGGGAAAAAATTGGATTTAAAAAAAAAAAAGGTAAAAAATAGTAGAACAAGAGCTAACTTTTTTTTTTGAAATTAAAAGGCATTTCCATAGCATAGAGATATAGAGAGCAAATAAAATAAAGAGTTTAACTAATGAATTGCAAAAAAAAGATTTTTGTAGTTTATATTCATATCGTTGATTACATTGCATTGCACATCTTTCAAACTCAAAGTATTACTTCACATTGCGCAACTAATAACTCGATGTTGTTAGATGACAAAATTTTAATTACAATATAGTTTTTACAAAGTCAACCTAAGCAGTTATGCAATTACTTCACATTGCTAACTAATAACTAGGAGCAGCTGCCAATTGCATTTGCTTGTCATAGCATTCCATGAGACCACATTTCTTTGAGGCATTTTTTCAAACAGTTCATTGCCTTGTCTATGCTACCACATTTTTCATACATGTCTACCAATGCATTTTATCAAACAATTCACTGCCTTGTTGCTATGGCTAAAAGTTTTGTTTGTCATGGCATTCCATTGCCATGAGACCACATTTCTTTGAGGCATTTTTTCAAATAGTTCACTACCTTGTCTATGCTATTGCTTACTATTATGCTTTGATAGATTTTTTCCAAGCATCCATAGCTTGTTTGAAAGCACCAGTTTTAGGCTTTTTGCCATAGTAGCAAGGCAGTGAACTGTTTTGTAAAATGCTTTGGTAGATATGTATGAAAAATGTGGTAGCATAGACGAGGCAATTCACTGTTTTAATAGCCCTTGGCTAGCAGGGGTGCTTTTGTGCTTCAGAGTTAGCCACTTTTAAATGATTTTCAAACTTCTTGTGCTTCACGTTCTTCACCTTGTCGATTGTGTTGACCGCGATCACCATTGCTGACGTGTTGATGATATTCATGTGCTTGACAAATAGAAATTGAAAATATTCTAAGGCATTGAAGCCTAGGCGCCCTCCTTGAGATAAGGTGTCCAAGTTTACCAGACTTAGTTTATTTTTTGCAATTTTCAACTTTTTGAATTCCCCTTTGCCGTTCATCTTTTTACAAACAACTTTTGCCGTAGATCATTTTGTGCAATGTTTGAGACTTTGATTTTGACACTTGGCATTTGAAATATCCCGAACCAATTTTTTCAATTTTTGCCAAGAACACAACAATGCAGAAGCACCCGTTAGGGTTAGTTCAATCAAACCAACAGTTACAAATAACTCGTTGCCAAGAATGCGCACTCAATCTCAGCAAGAGAGAGGCTGTCATATGGCAAGAGGATCGTCAGTACATTAATCAGAACTGCAACTGGAAGTAACTCTAACCAAGAATGTGTCCAAGGTGGACGATCATATGGTCAGAGGATCCCTATCACTAATATTGCTGAAAGTAGCTCAACACCAAGTATGTGCTACTCAATCCAGGGTGGAGATGAGGCGACCATATGGCGGAGACATTAAACTATATTGCAACACAAAGTAAATAGGCGGCAAGCCAGCCTCTTCCACTTGTTCAGTGGGCAATACAAAGTACGAGATTAGCAAGAATAAGAAAGATGCTGACAGTACTACTGTTCAGCTTACAATATCATGAAGAATGCCTGCCAAGAGCATAAGACTAGAGTTAGATAGTGCTGCAATAGAATAGGAGATTCTTCCTTGCTTAACCATAGCACCAAGACCCAAAACTTCCCTCAAAGACCCAACTCAAAGTTCTGATTTGTGACAGACCTGCTCTAGAATGCTATAACAGCAATACAGAAAATCACTAAGTTACTCGCTACTCACTCAATACTCATCCAAAAGACATAAAACCTAGTGCAAAATGCTCCCAAGATGAAGGCGCCCAAGATTGCATCATTAAACAGACCCAAAAGCTGACATTTAATTTTTGCACAAACTCTAATGAAGCCTAAATGGTACGGCCCTTAGTGAGGGGCGATTTCCTTCTTTAAAATCCAATTCTTTGTTATAAAATCTGAAACTTGGCAAAACAGTTCGCCCTTGACAGAGAAATGCAAAGAGACAATACCCAAAAGGAGATAAATTTTATTTTCAAATCTGCAATTGAAACTCACAGCCAAGGTAATCAACAACTCCAGAAAATTACTAATATGCAAGAAACAACACTATTAAAGCAAACCCAACTACAATGCAAACCTCACTACAAAAAGTCACTCAAAACAAGCAAACCTCTCTACTAGGTGCTATCTCTCAAGCACGAAGTCGAGCCAAGGCTAGGAGGCATTCATTCCTCGAAGCAATCCAGCAACCATTTCGGCAGCATAACAATACCATAGATAGAAGATGATCCAACTAAAGAGCAGAGGCTTTCTTTTATAAGCTTGAGAGGAATCTTCTAGAAACATCCAGAAAATGCCCTAATTTTCAAGTTTGAATTAATCTCTTTTCCCTCAAAGGATGGTGTCCTTTTTCCTCAAAGCAACATTTGACTTTTTTTATTAATTTTAAAAAAATCATCTTTTCTCTTAAGTTGGCGTCCCTTTTCCAAGCTTGATTTTGGCCTTTAGAAAATATTAGAATAACTTCCTGATGAGCATTCACCCATAAAGTCCCCCTTTTTTAAAACAAACTTAAAGTTATATTGCTAGGACAAGGGGTTAATGTTAAAATATAACATTATTTAAATCAAAATAACTTATCTCTCCAAAAATGCATCAAAAGGCCAAAAGTCAACAATACCAATTGAATTGTTTGAAGAGGAAAGCCCGCTGAACTGAAGCCCATTGGACTACTGCCAAAAATAGTATTTACTAAAAATAGTAAATTCGGAAAGTTGCTCGGATCACAATGCATGTGATACCATTGCGAAGCTCTTTGAAAACCCAGAAGGAATTTAGAATCCAAACAACCAAACTCCATCACACAAAACCCTAAATCTTCAAAAGAACCCATTAAACCGCCGGAAACCCTAATTCTGCCACTGACTAGCCGACAGCGCACTGAGAATAGGCCATCAATCATTGAAAAGTGTAGTGCTAAAAATTGGGACATTACAGCATTTGGCCATCCTCCATTGATGACCTCAAAGGTCCTAAGTTTTCTTTTGAAAAAGCGAAATAGACCCACTAGAGAAAAAATGATTTTTTGATGATTCTGACTGGACCAATGTGATCGTGACGAAAAATTAACCAATCAAAATCAATCTTAGCCATTTCTACAAAGATTCTATTTTTAGGGTTTTTTTTTTAAATAGCACTTGAAACCCTAATTTCAAAATTTCCCAAAATTTTGCGAGCATCCTTTTGACAATAAACCTAGAAAACCCTATAGTTCTGTTTATTTTTCAAAAATTTCTAAAAATAGAAAATTGCTATTTTTAGAAATTTTGACCCTTTTTGACTTTTGACGACAATTTCACAAGATTTTGACCATTTTTACAAAAATGCTTTAATGAAGCAAAAATTTTAATTTTGGGTACAACAAACTTGGCTGACCCTCTTAAGCTAGTCCCCTAACTTGGGATAAAGAAAATCAAAATAAAATTATAATGTTTTCTCTATATGGCCAAACTACTTTGAGGACGCTGACCTATTTTGAAAGGTGGCATGAGTGCATATAAATGCAAGATCTTTTTGGAGGTTTTAAGGTATGCAATTAATAAGAATATCATTCAAATTTTAGAGCAGATTTATGTAGAAGTGTAATGTCCCCTTTTCAGTAGCCAACCCAGAGATTGTTTAGCCTTTACTTATTCGTGAAGGCTAAAAGGAGAAATAAGGGAATAATGATTAAATTAATTATTTGTAAAGTTATCTCAATAAATTAATATTATAAGATAGCTTTATATTTAATTAATTTAATAAAGTGACTAAAATTAAATAATATATCATAAAGTCACTTTGGGGAATAAAATAATAATATTTCTAGAAGCTTTTTGGAAGTTATTGAGAAATCTTTATAAGGAGCTGTGGGCTTGGCATTTGAGCATGTCTTGGACTATACTTTTCATACTAGTTTGGTAAAAGCTTGAATGCTTGCTTGTCTGAGGGTTTGAAGACTCTAGGATACCAGGTTTGGTTGTGAAAGATCAACCCTAGTTGGAGATTGTGGAGGAATCCATCCAGGGTTTCTATAGGTGCTTCATTGTGAAAATTTAAAATGGTCCAATGGCTGATGTATTGTTGCACTTCTGATAAGAAGATTGAATTGATGCAATAGCTAGTTTATTACTGCATTATTGAGTTGTAGCAGCTGATGTTTTGTTGCAATTTCATTTGAGGAGTTTATTCTTTGCTGGTTCGATTCTACCAAATTTAATGGTCAATGACCAAATTTGGAGTACACAGGGATTCGATATTATTTAGAGGAAACTTCAAATATTTTTGAAGGTCATTTTCAGTCAAATCGATTTTATCATTTGCAGCTAACATATCAATTTGTTTGGAGATTCAGCTACAACACTCTGACATTTCGATTTTTGGAGCTGAATTCATGTTAGGAATAATCACTTTGCTTCAGCATTCACAGGCGTTCCATTGTTATTGCAAATAACTCAATTTCTTGGAGAGAATCGGTCCATTGTGGCACGAATATTAATCTATTTCTGCTGAGTAAAATCGTGGCTCTTCCATCAGCATAGGCGCTACAAGAGGAAATTCAATTTTTGATTATATCAACAGATTTTTGCATTTTGAGGGAAGGCGATCCATAGCTAGGCATTATCGTTTACTTGTTGCTTGGAGAAGGTCAGATTGTGGCTGCCAAGGAAGATTTGTTGGAATAAGTTTGTCATTGATGTCAAGGTTGAGCTACCTAGTTGCCTGCTTGAGGTGCTTGAGGTCCTTCAGCCTCTTGGTTGTTTGCCTCATCTGCCTGCCAGCTTACTTGTCCTCTTGTCAGCTTATTTGCCAAATCTGTTTGACAAGTCTTTGCCACTTCAGTTGTTTGAAAAGTCAGCTATTTTGTGTCAGTAAGGTTGAAAAGTCTTTCCAAGGTTGAATATTCTTTGGCTACGTGGAATTTTTGTTTCTTTTGGAGATATTTTGAAAGCTTGTATGAAGACTTCTTGGCATGATTTATTTCTATAGTGGCGGTGGTTAAAAGTAACATAATATCTTTGTTTATGTGGCGGCCTTTTCTTGAATATTCCTAACATAATATTTGTGGTGACTCATTATTATTTCTTCTAAGGATGCAAGTGACATGATTTTTTTGAGGCAACTTATATTCGAGTGAAATGGTTAAGGTGGACGGCTAAAATCTATTTTGAAATAGCTTCCCTTGAGCTGGCGTTTTGAATTCATAATTTGATGATATGTATTCATCTTTAGATTACTCTTTGTGAATTGGCATGTGGACAAAATTTCTTGGCACTATTTAATTACCTCAATATTCCTCTGAAAGCAACAGTTTGATATTTGAGCATCTATTTTTGACGTGTTTATGAGGACATCTTGATCAAAGTATTAATCATTTATATTGCTGGTGATTTTTATTTGGGCAACAACTGATTTCTATAGAGACGTTAATATCCATGCACCAAGTATGTGAATGAATGAAGTTTTCTTTAAAGTAGTGGAGTCTGTGTGAGACGTGTTTCCTAATCTTGCTAGGTTGCATACGGTATCTATGTGAAAGTTTTGGACGGCTTTAATATTTATTCTGTCAGATGGGGGTCAATAAAAATTCAGTAACGGTTTTTGGAGGAGTATAAGAGACGTGGTTAAAAATAAATACGCCTATCTTTGGTATCGGGTCCTCCTTTGATTTTGTGCTCAAAAATTTATGTTTTTGGGAGCTTGTTACACATTTCATGTGAAGGAGGCTGTTTCATTTTGAGTCATTTATTTTCAGAAATCGCGATTTTAAATATATAGCCAACACTATTATTAGTCTCTGTGTGGCGTTATGAATAAGAAATTGCGTTTTAAAAAGGTGCTCTAGTGGCTTCATTATTGACATCGGTTACTTTGCAGACATACTGGATCGTCTCCTTTTATGATGAAGTTGTGTTCTTCAGAATACCACTTGATGCCCTCGATGGATTGATTTTTGTGTGTGAAAAATGAATGATATAAAAAATGAGAAGAGTATTGAATCGGGCTATGTCTAGATAGTGACACCTTTCATTTTTGGGATAGGCGTTAATTTCCTCAAAGGCTCTCTCTTGAGTAATGGCTCCTTACTTAGCAGCGCATTTTCTGATGTGATGATTGGTTGATTATGGATGAGTTGCTTGTGATTCAATAGTATGGAACAAAGGTCTTTATGAGTGACAGTTTGAAGAGGCGGATGGTGTAGTGAAGACGATTTTGATGTTTGCAGCTAATATTTTTGAGAATATATTGTTGCAAGTTGTAGCTTTATTTAGAGCATGTTTAAGGATAAATATGGTTTGTGGAGTTCAGCATATGAAAAGGTGGCTGTGAGGAGTATGCTCGGATTGTGTTTGAGAACTATCTTCATGCTGTGTGTATTCAAGACATCTGAAGAATGATATAATATTCTTGTGTGTATGATTATCTATGAAGGAGCAGGGATGTGAGTATGTGGTTGACATGTTTCTAGAATCATTAATTGCCAATATTGTGTATATGATTATCCTTCAAGACACGAGGTGTAGTATGCGTGAGTTTGCAATGAGCAGTAAATCTTGGAGATATTAGAAGGCACTGATGAAGCTGCTTAGTGTGAGTTGGTTCAAAAATATATTATAGCATCGAACTGAAAAATGTGCTAGCTAATTGAAGAAGAGTAGCTGAGTTATGTTGATCAAGTGAAGCAGTTTATGTGAGTGTGACGGGCTGTTGAATATTGTATGTTTAGGTTATATGAAGCTTTGTGTTTTTTAGTGTGTTTATGAAGACCTGGATGAAGGGTGGTTTTAGTCTGAGTATGGAGTAGGTAATCTTGGGTGTCAGTGAATGTGGTATTTCAAATTTCTGATTTTTGGGACAGGGTGGTTGTGGATGTGAGCCTCACAATACATGTGAAGGCATTCCTTTGAATCAGTGCTTTGCAGATTTGTGTTTGAAGTCCAGAGTTGGTGCTTCAACCACTAAAGTTGGTGCTTTGGTATATTCAGAGTTGGTGCTTCGAAGGAGGGTTGGTGCTCTCGGTGAGTTGGTACTCACTACATGAAATTGAAGTTGATGCTTCCAGTGAGTTGGTGCTCACTTATGTAATCAGGGTTGGTGCCCTTTGGAGATAAATAAAAGCAATATTTTGCTGTGGTTTTTTACCTGAAAGGGTTTTCCACGTAATCTTGGTGTTTATCTTGTTGATAGTGTTTTATGATTCTTTTAATGTTTTTATTTCTAATTTACATGTTAAAACTAGTTTAAAGTTTTAAAAGTTTTGAAATACTGATTCACCCCACTCACCCTCTCAGTATTTCCTGTGTGCTCTTCAAGATTATATTCATTGCTGAGACACCATCCAGGTTGTCATTATCTTATGTTGCATTTAGGAAACATATATCTTTGTTCAAACAACATTATTCTTATTGTAAATTTGCAAAGCACAATAATCAGGATTGTCATTGAATCGCTGCCACATAGATTGTATCATCATTATCATATATTGTAAATTGTCCTATATTGGAGGTGATCAGCTGTAGGTGACATTGGGTAAAGCACTGTAATAGATTCATAATTGATGAACAATGAAAAATGAAGTGAGAGTTTGCTTGAAAAATGTTTGTCAAAATGTCTGTTGGCTGTAAATGCACATTAGCCCAATTGCATTTCATTTTCAGTCACTTAGAGTTTTGGAGTTCGCATGCTAAGTGTTTGTGAAAATACCTTTTAGCTGTAGATGTTCAATTACATAGTTGCTTATCATTTCTAGACATCCTCAAATCTTGAAAATCAAAAAATAATGCATTTGCATATCTTTTTTCAATTGCAATCATTGGCATAAGTTAGCTAGATTCTTTTCATGCATCTTATCATCAAGTGAAAAGGAAAAACAAAACAAGAAAACGTTTACCATCTGAAAGGCATTTGTTAGACAACTATTTGATGAAATTCCTTAGTGTTCAAAATTGAAAAATAAGGCCAGAATTTGTAAGGGTCATTACAAGAAGATAAGAGTGGATTTTGGAGCAGAGTTATGAAGCATATTGGAGAGAATATTTGAGCACATTTATGAAGGAGAATAGAGCAGATTTATGTAGAAGATAAGACCAGTTTTTGGAGCAGAGTTATGAAGCATATGGAGAGAATATATGAGCAGATTTAAGGAGAATGATGCAGGAGCATCATTTTATCTTGTTCTATATTTGCATTAGAATGTAGTGTTAGGTGTTTAATCACATGTTAGGAGGTTTCTATTTAAGTTTGGACAAATAATTAGTCATAAATTTCAAATTTTGGTGTTTATACTTGAAATATTCCGAGCCAATTTTTTGTTTTTCACATTAACAGATTTAATTACAACAGTGCACCCCGTTAAGGTTAGATGTATAAACCAAAACGTGCAAGTAAGCAACTCTAACCAGAATGGCACCGATAATGGTGAGCATTGGTCAGAGGGTCTTCTAGTCTAAATGCAGAAAAGAACTCAACGTCAAGTATGTGCTACCCAATCCAATGCGGAGTGAGGGGCGACCATATGACGGAGTGATTACAATAACACAACTTTGAAAGAGAAATGCTGAAGCTGAAAAGACACTCAACACCCAGAATGTGCTTGCTGACCCAAGATGGGAGAGTAGCTACCATAGGGCGGAGCTATAACTATCTTGACTAATACTGAAGATAAGAATGAATATTACAAATCGAGACAAAGCAATTTTAAGAACACTGGTCAGTACTACTGCCAGTTTACAAGGATTATTATTGCTTGCAATGTCAAGATATCAGATGCTTATCAAATAATACATTCACAATGAATCAGCTACAATCTTTAAGCAATCACCGTGTCCAAACCACAAATCAGAAATGCAGATTTCGGTATTCTGTTTTTGACAGATCTGTACTTTTAAATGAGAAATCAGCAACTTACAAGATCAAAGTAAGGTTCATAACTTGCTCAATAAACACCCGATTGATATGCCATAAAATGCAAAGCACTCTGAAGACCTAGGCGACCAAGATAGACCCTTGAAACTAAACCAAACACTGCAGATTTAATTAACACGAATCCCAATGCAGATCTCAATGGTACGGCCCAGCAAGAAGTTCGACTTCTTAAAAATTCAATACTCCTTTTAAAAATCTAAGAACTGGAAGATATGGGCGCCTATTACAAACTCAACTAATAATGCAATACCCAGAATGATATTTTTTGTCTTTTTTGAGATATGAGCAAAACATGAAATCTGCTGTCACTAAAATGCAACTTTAAAATACCTCTAAAATGCAGAATCTGAAACTAAAGGATTACAATGACGTTTATAATGCACAATATTCAAAAACTCACAAACTAGACTAAGAATCACCACTTGATGTTGTCTTGCAAACACGAAGCGATGCCGAGCTAGGAGGCCTTCATTCCTCGAAGCGATTCCAGAGCCAATTCGGCAGCATAACAGTATAGTCGTCCAAAGATCCCCAAATGATGAACCAAGTCTTCCTTATATAAATTCCAGCTGACTTCATGAAACCCTAATCTCATCTTCAAGTCGAAACCCTAACTCCTTCAATATGGCGTCCTTTTCCTTTTAACTCAATAATCATATTTTAAATGAGTCATCACCTTGATAAATGCGCCCCTTCTTAACCTTGCTTTGACTTAGGAGAATCAAATATTAAGTATAACTTTAATGATGGCGCCACCCTTTGAGACCACTTTTTAAAACAACGTTAAGTCATTAAATCTAGGCCAAGGGGTCAACGTTAAAACATAATATTTAAAATGTGACTTTTTTTTATTAAATGACTTAACTTATCCTTCTGAATGTGCCCCGAAGCCAATACTGAACACAACATCAGACCAAACTGAAGCAGGAAGTCGACTGAGCTGAACCCAACTGGAAAGCTGCCAAAATTAGAATTTACTAAAAATAGTAAATTCCGGAAAGTGCTCTGAACGCCGAGACGAACATACCACTGCGAAGCTCTCTGAAAACCCATAAAGAATCCGCCATTGAATCCATCATCTTAGAGCAATGACCTCCTCAAAAATAGGAAACCCTAATTTATCTTCCGTCTAGCCTTCGGGTTCCCAAGGAAAGGGCCAACGGTCACTGGAAAGATCAGGTTTGAGAAGGGGACATTACAATACTCAACCCCAAGTACCTAATTAGGGGTTTTGAATGCTTAATTTGTAAACTTGGGTTTGCATGGGTTGAGATAGGTAGTTAGGGATGATGTTTAACTTGGATAAACATGTAAAAATAAGTTTTAAGTCATTTTGGAAAGGAAAGGAATGAAGTTTTTGCTTCCAGTTATGCTGGTAGGGTCTTACCGGTGTTTTAGACCTCCATTCTTGCAAAGTAAGTAGATTTTGGAGTTCTTTGTATGGTTTTCTTGTTGTTGCAGCTGTTAAGGGTTTATACAAACCTAATGCATTTGGTTTGAGGTCTTGAAAGCGGATATTGAATAAGAAATGATTTTTTTCACTTGCTGCCTTGTCAAAACCCTGCCTAGGGTTTTAAGCAAAAAATTTGAGTTTTGGGAGAAATATACCTACCCAATTGATAAAATTTGGTTTGTAGGTCAGTGGTAACATAATTTAAAGTGTTTAGATAGTTTTTGTACCAGTTTGGCACGTGTGAGGATATTATTTCAAAAAAACTCAGTTTTAGCAACTGGGATGGATAATTAGGACTAATAACAGTTTGTTTTGAAGGATTTTTGTTTCATTTTGGAGGATGCCATCATAGGAGGAGTTGTATCTTCATAAAGGGTGTCTAAAAGTGTGTTTAGATTCCCAAGAAGCTCCACAAAAATTGCTGTCCCATCAGATTTTGTCCGAAAATGGGGCTACCAGGAAGAGACACTTTGTCAAATAAGTCACTGATTATTGTACTTTTGCTGCAAATTCCTTTCCCTCTGTAATGTCCCCAATTTAGCCCTACGCTCTTCATTTGGATTTAGCCTATTCTGGGAACTCGTAAGCTAAGCAGAAGCTCAAATCAGGGTTTCCAAACTTCTTGGAGGACGTTTTCATCTTTTTGCGGAGCTTGCACTTGGAAATCTTGAACTTGGATTGCGGATTCCTTCTGGGTTTTCTGAGAGCTTCGCGTTGGTGGTTTCGGTTCAGCATTCTAAGCAATTACATGGATTTACTATTTTTAGTAAATTCTATTTTTGGCAGTGATCATGTGGTTTCCAGTGCAGTTGGCTTTCTTCTTCAGTCTGTTCAGTTGGCTTGTTCATTTTTGGCTTTGGGGCGCATTTGGAGAGATAAGTTCAGATTATTTAAATAAAGTCATATTTTAATGTTATATTTTACTGTTGACCCCCCCCTTAGCCTAGTGATTGAACTTTAAGTTGTTTTAAAAGGTGGTCTGTATGGGTGGACGCCTCATTGAGGTGAATTATTATATTCTAAAGTTCAAAATATTACTTGGAGAATGGGACGCCTTTTTATGAAGTGAAGATTTTAAAATAAAGTAAAAATTAAACCTTGAGAAAGGGGGCGCCCAAATTGGAGGGAAAAGAAGACAATTCAAAATTGAAAATTAGGGTTTCTTTTCTAGAAGCTTCTGGAGGGTCTTCTCAAAATTATATAAGGAAGCTTTGGGTCCTCATTTTGACATCTTTTATCTACAGGAATGTTATGTTGCTGGAATGGTACTGGGATTGCTTCGAGGAATGAATGCCTCCCAGCCTTGGCTCAACTTTGTGCTTGAGAGATAGCACCTAGTGGAGAAGTTTGCTTGTTTTGAGTGACTTTTTGTAGTGAGGTTTGCATTGTAGCTTGAGTTTTGCTTTGTAGTTCAGTTTATGCATTTCATATCGAAAATCTGGAGTTGCTAATATCATGGCTGATCTGTAGTTTCATTCGTATCTTTGAAAATAAAAATATACTGGTTCTGGGTATTGTCTATTTGGGTTTCCTTGGCAAGAGCGCCCCTATTTGTCAAGTTGCAGATTTTTTTATGAAGAAATGAATTTTATCTAAAGAAATTGCCCCTCTTGTTGAGCCGTACCATTTGGCGTTTCTTGAAGTTTGTGCAAAAAAATAATATACCAGATTTTGGGTTAGTCTTTGGGTTCTTACTTGGGCGCCTTCATTCTAGGAAGCTAATGCATTTTATTTGGAGTCATTCGGGTGAGTCTAGTGTGAGTTGCAAGCATTTTAGTAGGGTTCTGTGTCGCTGGTTTAGCATTTCAAGTTGCTGGTCTGTTATATCAGTCTTGAGTAATTTGCATTTTGGAGAAGAGTTTGTGTCTGGAAGGTCATATTTAACCTTGGAATGATCATATCTATTACTGCAGCAGTGGAGAGCTTCTAATCTTGTTCATTGCAGGCATCTTCTGATATTTTGTAAGCTGAACAGTAGTACTGTCAGCATTCTCTCTTCTGTTCTTTACTTTACTGTATTTCCCACTGGATAAGTGGAAGAGGCTGGCTTGCCGCCTTCTTTACATTCTGAAGTTACATTGTATTTCTTTATATCTCCACCATATGGTCGCCTGATTCCATTCTGGATTGGGTAGCACATACTTGGTGTTGAGTTACTTTCAGTTGCAGTTCTGATTTATTGTACTGACGATCCTCTTGCCATATGACAGCCTCTCTCTTGTTGAGATTGAGTGCGCATTCTTGGCAAAGAGTTATATTGTAACTGCTGGTTTGATTTATCTACCCTAACGGGTGTTTCTGCATTGTTGTGCTATTGGCAAAAATTGAAAAAATTGGTTCGGGTTATTTCACCCTCTACATTAGAGAATAGAGTAGATTTATGAAGATTTTGTGAAGACTCTATAAGCAGATTAATGATGACCTTATGGGCATGTAAGATGCCCCAAACTCAACAAACAGGAAATAGACAACTGATGCCCAAAAATTGGGGATAACAGTGATCAGAAATAACAAGCATTGACTTGAGATTATGGTGTTCAGTATTAACCCACCTAGATTTGACTATAAACTTCCCCAAAGAATAGAATTAGAGCAATCGAGCATAGAGTATATTTTTCAAGAAAAGAACACAATCACCAATGAAAGCAATGCCAATAATTAGAATTAGATTCATTCAATTAACTGAGCATATAACGATTACAAATTATATCAGCAATGTTCAATCACCACTTAATCTATACTACCAGAAGATGTAGAATGTCACCACACAATAGTTACAGTGCAAGAAATATTAATTATGGATCTCACTGGGGAAAACTTATAATTCAGAATCACCTATGTAGGTTGAGAGTACTTGATCATGGATAACCATACTTTATATCATAAATCAGATGGCAAGAGGTATGCGAACCAGCTCTTAATCAACATGGAATGAATCCACGAGCATGTATGGGAGTGTCCCGATCATAAATCTTAGAATCGCTTAGCAACTCCCCACTGCAACATGGCGAGTGAGGATAGATGGCGACCATGCTTGGTTTGTCTTCCACGATGAACACCAGATCTTCGACTTCTTGTAGTGATGATGCGCAACCTGTTAACCAATGGTGACGGAAATACTAACAAGGAGTGGTAATGAAATCTCTGTTTTGGAATATTTGCACTTCAATGATTATATCACGATGTGGAGCAGGAGGCTCAAACCCCAATGAAATTACACCTCCTATCGACAGTCCCCTGTTCGTCGTGCGATGAAGGAAGCTCTGAGTCGAATAGTGGTGAGAGTCGAAGGCTACACAGCCACCAACACTTCGGAGATTTCTCGTGAATCACTGCCTCAAGGTCACCCAATGGTAGTAACACAAATGCCGCTTAGGGACTAAGACATGATTCGTCACCAATCCTGATAATTAGACGAAATGCGGATGGTTGTGCTTCGTCTGCTTGTATCCTGTGTGCGGCTCCCATGAGTGTCCAAATTGGTATAACTCTCTGGCGGAATGAGCAATTACATTCAAATTGTTGGCAATGGGATGATGCCAGACCACAACTTGCCTCCAACTAAACTTGTCAAGTGCGAACAGAAAGATCAGAGCACAAAGGTGGAACGGAGTGAGTGGTGGAATTGACGAACAAGACACAACCCACTGGCAGAGACTACGTCCTACCAGGCTATTGACCAGCTACGTTGTCAATTTGTCACGTCTTCATTTGATGATCCAGATCCACAAATGAACTCTTATTAATAGTGGTGCTTTCCAAGAGGTCAACCATTAGAAAGAAATTCAAATAATAATCTTTCGTGCCAACTAGAAGGTAGTTGGCCAAATTAAATTTAAATATTATTTATCAATAATTTAAATTTATTATATTATTATTTAATATTATATTTAATTTAAATAGTGTTTAAAAACACTTTTATAGTTTCCCTCCACAGTCGTTTTGAAATTAATCGGGGACATGACAGGGCTGATGTAGGAAGATCTTATGAGCAGACTTTTGAAGGATTTATAGCAGATTCTGATGGTGATATGGTGATTTAATGTAGAATTATAGCAGACCTTATATCAGATTTCAAGAAAGATTTGAGCAGATTTGTTAGAACAGTTTGTGAGGAAGACACATATTTTGTTGTGATTGAGGTTGGTGCTTCATATTGGAAAGGTTGGTGCCTCCTATCAAAAGAGATTGGTGTCTCTTGCTGATTTGGTGCTCAGTTGTGGGGATTGGTGTCTCTAGTAGGTTGGCGCCTGCAAATCTTGTAGTGGGTATTGGTGTCTCCAGTGGGTTGGTGCCTATGAAGATTGTAAGAGAAGTTTTATATAAGCAATATTTTGTCATGGTTTTCTCCCGTAAGGGTTTCCACGTAAATCGTGTGTTCTTGTTATTGACATTGTGCAATTGATGTTATTGTGATTGCTAAGTTGAAAAAGTAAAAGATTGTATTATGTTGATTCACCCCCCCTCTCAATATAATCATGTGCTCATCACACTATTCATAATGTAAATTAATTTTTTCTTTTTTAAAAAAAAGTAGAAACTCAAACATATTAATTTAAATTATTAATAATTTTTTTTACTTGATGTTGGACCATCGAGTGTCACTAACACCTTTTCTCTCACCTTCCCTTCGTTTTTCTTTGATTGAGCCCACTTTTTCCCCTCTCCACAAACCACCATGGATTGTAGAGCATCCTATAGCTTCAACATCCTCTCCAACAAAATAAAATAGCTAGCATAGCTAGTCTCAATTGGTTTGAGGGATTCTATAGCTAGTCTTAATTGGTTTGAGGGATTCTTTCTTTGAATAAGATCAAAATAGTGCAAGTGAAGTGTGATGGTTACATACAAAATTTTTTCTCTAGTTTTGGCCACTGCTATCTTCACTTAATCTAGTTTTCCAATATCTTTCAAATCATTATTCAAAGCATGAACACAACATGGAGTCCAAAAAATGTGTTTGTAAGCATTCTCAACCATCAAACCAACTAACATACAAACACGACTTGTTTTTATCATTTACACAATATTAGAAGACCCAACCTCCTTTATGGCCTCCTTAAAAATGGCAAAGCAGTAATCAACATCCTTATGTTTCCTATAGCAATCAATAACTCTAAGAAAGTATGAATTGGTTAAGATATGTAACAGCGATATTCATGGGTGGCTGATGTTGAATATCAATCCACCCATCCAAAACAATGGAGCAGCCAGTTCTCATCCATGTTTGTCTCATCTTCTCCATCAATATGTTCACCTCTTGTTTATCAAGGAGTGAGGTATGCAATGTATGTTCTCTAGGGGGGAACATGAGAGGGTCCAATTGCCATTGCATCTCTCAACATACCTTTGAAACAAGGAGACCTTTCCAAAGGAAATGGCATGGCATGGGCATAAAAAAATTCAACTTCTAAATTGTCGGCTTGCTCCCGTTCTTGCAAATTCATTAACCCTACTACTATATTTTTCTCACTTGTAGTAGTTTATCACAACTCTCTCCAATTGATACATTGGAATAGTCATCAATAGATTGCAATGTTTTGGATGAACGTTTCTTATTCTTAGTAGTACTAGTAAAATTTTCTTCACTCTCTCCAACCAACCTTGCCATTTCAACCCATCGTTCCAATGTTATAGTTTTACAAATTCTAATTCCATGTCACTCACCCAATAAATGGTGTGTAACTCTACTATAGGTCCTATGATAATTAGTTTTGGAAATATGATCTAACCAATGCCTATTATTCCTTGTACTTTTACCCTTATTAATGGTTAAATTGGGAGCAAATTAAAGCAATGGTTTTTTGAGGCTAAAAGGGGCTTTTGTAAATTTTTGAAAAGAGGGCGAAGGTTATGCATAATGGTGTTCTGGAGTTCCAATACAATCTGTATTTGGATTCTTAGAATGAGAATGGTCTATTTTGTTTACATCAACTTCTTCACTGCCGTCATTCACATTGTCATCATTGCTGCTAGTGCTCATTTTGTGGTGTTTTAGTGTGAGAACAAACTTAAAAAAAAACATTTTAAAACTAATTACAAACCCTCTCTAACAAGCTAATTTTTTTTGTTTTGTTAAAGAAGTCAAAATGACATACCTTGATGCAATGGTTGCACCTGAAACTAGTTGATGTTTTCTTTGAATCTTTCAGTTGTAAGTTTCTAACTTATTTGTAATTACTTATAAACTACTTTGAGGTTGCCAAGGCCACTACTATATATATATTCTTTCTTGACTATTTCAAGTTTCAACCTATGAGAGCATGGAAAATGAGGCCCTATCTATTGTAGAACTAAGGCTTATTCTGTTATTCATTGTAAGTTAAACCTATGTTACATGGGGAGGTGCCCCTACCCATCAAACCTCCATCCCTATAAGTGTAAACATTGAACATTGATATCAGATATTGTAATAGTCTCTAGTAGCAATGGCACAACCTTTAGTACAGTTCATAAAATTATAAAGAAAAATGTTTCATTTTCATATTAGGGGAAATAAGGGGTGTGGGAGCGTTTATGGGACCCCCATGCCGCTTTAAATCCTAATAAAAATTTGCCACATGCCTTATTTAAAAAAATGTTAAAATATTTGTTCTTTTTGTAGGGGATGCTTGGCCATCCTTGGGACGATTGAGGGATGTCTGAGATGTCCTTGTCAACCTCAGGGATGACCAGGCATCCCTTGTAAGTTTCTTGCCATCCTTGAATTTAAGGACAAGTTCTTGGACATTTCCCATATTTTACAATCGGGGAAGATGGCCAAGGGATGTTCTCTAATGTCTTGAGGGATGGGGACATGCCCTCATGTAACATAGATTTTATATATATTGTATCGCCAAACCTAGCTGCATTGAACTTGGGAAGAAAAACAATTGAACTACCTAACACAAATCCATGGTAGCAACATAGGGAGAAACACAAGGCTATTGATCTTTCCAACTACTTAGCGAAATTGTGTGCCAAAGCCAAAGGAAATCTTTGACAAATTCTAACAAAATATAGAGATCTATAGGAACTTCCAAGTTGGAGACAAAGTCTGGGTAGACTCAAGATTGGTATAGATTGAAGAGCCTACAAAATCACAAAATGCTGCCTATACATTATGTTCCATGTTCTATTATATATGCTATTGACTCAATGTGTTTAACCTTTATCTTCTAGCTCATCTTGACATTATGGCATGTAAAAGGTTAGTTGCATAATTCCTCTAAACAAATGTAGTTACAAGAATAGTTTGAGGCTTGAGCACATACTTTGTAGCTTCTAATCGCCTCTTACAAAAGAATAGGGAGGTTAACATACCTAATTGGCACATAGTGAAGTCTTGGTTTTAGAGGCCAAGTAGTTCTCCTAATTGATATTGAGGTTTCCACATTTTTAGAAAAAAACATTGCACATAATCTAAATCTCCAATGAGGAAATGCTAAAAACCATATCTATGTACTTTGTTGAAGCTCATGTGTTTTCTAATGTATGTAATATTATATGGTACTATTTTTAACATTTTCTAGAACTTTGCTATTGCTTAGCAATGGATAATAAGTGCACAATATGCTTACAAGTTCTTAATAGTTAATCCCAAATCTTGATGGACTCCTCCTTAGTGTGGTTGGCAAAAATCCAAATGTGTGAAATCTCTAAGAAAAATCTTGAATGGTGGGTACATGACTCCTCATTTGATCATATGAGGGAGAATTGGTGGTTGTGTATATGTATTAACAAAGATATCTTAAATACACATGTCTAAGAGATGTCAAGAGATATCAGTCTCATGATGCTTGCATTGGATTTGTGACATGGGTTAGATAGGTGTCTTGAGATTGATATCTCTTGGTGTCTTTAAGTAGATGTATTTAAGATATCTTTGCTTGTTTGTGAGGTTTCTATATAGAGGTTTGACATGTATAAATGCCATCAAATTTACGTTAAGGGGTTTTTGTTATCCACTTGCTCCTTTACAACATCCCTTATTTGAAGAAAGTTTCTTCAGGGTCCTCTTTTACATTTATGATGCTCTTCATCTTCTCAATCATTGAGTTGATGCCATCATATATATCTCCTAAGCAAGGCATGTCCATGTCAGTATAACGGATTATGCTCAAAATGGGCTTGGTGAAACTAAGAAGATACTACACAATTCTACCGAGTCATCTAATATCATCTGCGTAATGTTTGTTTCTTTGTCAGTGTTGCTTTGACTCCATATGGACCAATTTTGGTTAATCACCATGCTATTTCACAAGCTGTCTCTACAAACTATTCAAAAATACAAAATAAAATAATTAAAAACAAACTTTAAAGAAGAATTAGAATACACAATCAAATTATGAAAATGTACAATTTTATACTTCACTTATCTTCAATAGCTCCAATTTTGAAAATGATCTAAAAATGTTTAGCGACATGTGGTGGTTTGTAATGTACATTTGGATGTCCTCGGCCTTTGCATACAATTGTTTGATCCAATCAATTTTATTCCCAATATTTTGTAGCATAAGATTGAGAGAGGGGACTGCACAAGGTGTCCAAAAGATGTGTGAATAGTGTTCCTCCACCAAGAACCCAACAACTCTACAATTCTTTGCATTGTCCATTATGACTTGATCAACATTATGGGGTACCACTTCCTCAATCGTTCTGATAAGGATATCAACAATAAATTGGCCATCTTTCACCTACCCCTCACAATCCATGGCTCTTATAAACATTGCCCCTTTAGGGGACATTGCTATGACAATGATCAAGGGCCGATTTTTAACATCTTTTCACCCATCAAAAACAATGGACACACTTGTCTCAACCCAGGAATTTCTTATGGACTTCAATTAGTCTTTTATGAGCTTGAACTCTTTTTCCAATAAGGTGCCACACACCTTCTTATAACCTGAGCCTTTATATTCTTTTCAAGCCTCATTAAATTTTTTCATTCTCTTGCCAATATGGTGAGCAAACAACATTGAAAGCCAACCCACTGGCATAAATACATCTTTCTATATGTTGATCAGGAGTGTCTGGAGTATCATTTTGAAACACAATTTCCAAAGATTTCTTTGGTGTTTTGCTTGTAGTGAGTTCTTCACTTTGAGGAGTGGCCAAAAATGGGTGGCTGTCTACCACAACATCGGGATTAGATGGGGGCATTGAGGGCTTCATTCCCTTTGATCTTTTTTTTTTTGTTAAGGGGTGATTTGATTTATTGCTTGTTAGTTCATCTACTTACTCTTGCTCCATAATGCATGCTATCATTTTCTTTGATGGCACAGGTACACCGTTCTTTCAAGGGAAAGATTTGATGTCTTCCTTAGGTATTCCACACAAATGGTCTTTCACCTAATTATATGTATTTGAATATCTAACATCACATCTGTTGTGACCTTTTCACACCTTACCCCATTCAAGATGGGGACCCCCTAATTTTTGCTCCATTCGGGTCTTTTGGCTTGGTTTTTGGTTGGTTTTCTATTGTCTCTCTCGGTTTCGTCTGTCTTTCCGAGGATGTGCCTGTCTTGGGGCCTAGATTTGAATTTTGGCTAAGTCTGTGGAATTAGGGTTTTGAATTGTTAGGCCAGTTTGAGGCCAAATTGAGTGAGTGAATTGAAGTCTGAGCTTGATAGTGTGTTCAGTAAGCTTCCGACAGGTTCCTAGCAAAATTTCGTTGAATTTTGACAACTTACTATTTTTAGTAAGTACTCAATTTGGGACATTTTCTCAGCATTGCTGAAATTTTGACTGGTACACCGCACTTGGAGTATTTTAAGCTGCCTGCCTACAAATTTTGAGCTGAATCTAACAACTTGCTATTTTTAATAGTCTTGACTTTGGAGGCTATTTTCAGGGTTTGCATGTGTGCTTTTTCAATGCATGTTTGGAGAATCTTTCTGGGTTTTTCGAGACCTTCGCGATGGTATAACATGCAAATCGAGATGATGACTTTTTAGCAGTACTGCCTTCGAGAGCAAATTTTAGGGTCTGCATGTATGATTTTTCAATGCATGTTTGGATATTCTTTATGGGTTTTTCGAGAGCTTCGTGATGGTATAACTTGCAAATTGAGATGATGACTTTTTCATAGTACTGCCTTCAAGAGCAAATTTTAGGGTTTGCATGTATGATTTTTCAATGCATGTCTGGATATTCTTTATGGGTTTTTCGAGAGCTTCGTAATGATATGACATG
Source organism: Sequoia sempervirens (assembly GCA_007258455.2). Taxonomy (NCBI): domain Eukaryota; kingdom Viridiplantae; phylum Streptophyta; class Pinopsida; order Cupressales; family Cupressaceae; genus Sequoia; species Sequoia sempervirens. The sequence goes on from VDFB02287394.1 coordinate 58,584, forward strand.
CAAGACAAGTTGATCATTTTTCAGGAAATTATTTTTAGCTAGTGTTTGCATGCAGACCAATTTTCTGAGTTTTTCTAGGTTTTTTGAGATCTCTCAGGCAATATGACATGCAAACACACCTGACAGTCGGTTAATCACTTTTTCAAGCACTTACTATTTTTAGTAGGTTAACTCCAGCAGCTCCCCAACACTTTAGTTTCACGAACAAAACATGCAACAAAAACGGAGTCAAACGAAGGTCATTTGAGGCACATGCAAGTCAGATTAGGATTTCCAGCTTCAGGACTCAAAATGAGGGGTATAACACCAAAATCTCTATCCCATCGTAATCAGCATCCTTTAAGAAATCCATTGGTGAAATTTGAGCACAATCTGAATACTTACTATTAATAGTAAGTCACTTTTGAAACAGGGTTATAAATAGCAGGTCAACAGGAGGCACCAGTGTGAAAAGGTCAAACAAGTCAGGAGGGTCCCATGGAGCGAATTCCAAGTCAATCGGAGTTGTAGAAGTTCAGGAATCAAGCAGTTACTAAAAATAGCAAGTCAATATGGATGGTAGGTGTGAACACGACAGTTAGGTCATCAGGGTTAGGGTGAGCAAAAATCAAACCTTGGAAAAGGTTGAAAATCCATGGAAATCATTAAGGCTTCAAAACTTTCTAAAAATAGTAAACAAGGGTGAGCAGGCATGAAATTTTTTCTAAATCTGAAATCTGAAGCATCACCCCTCAAATGCGCCCTAGCAACATGGAGGAGAGTAAAAATGATCTAAGTCATAAAAATTCCTATCCCCCCCCCACCTACCCCCTAAATGCGCTCATCATGAGCATGGGACTCAAGAATTTTTTAAGGCATTGAAAATTCCTGTAGGACCCCTCAAATGCACTATCATCAAGTAGGAGGCTAGAAATTTTGCTAAGCCTGGAGAAATGGAAGCATCAAAAAATTCTAAGTCATAAAAGTTCCTCCACCTCCCCCGAAATGCGCCCAAATTGAAAGGGTGGCATGGATTTTCACACATCACCCCATTCAAAATGGGGACCCCCTAATTTTTGCTCCATTCTGGTCTTTTGGCTTTGGTTTTGTCTCTCTGTCTCTCTTTGCTGTTTGCCTTTCCGGGGATGTGCCCATCTTTGAGCTTAAACTTGAAATTTTGGCTGTTTGTAGAATTAGGGTTTTGGATCTTTTGGAAGTCAAATTGAGTGAGCAAATTGAAGTCTGAGCTTGACATTGCGTCCATAGCACCTTAAGCTGCTTGCCATCAAATTTTGAGCTGAATTTCACAGCTTGCTATTTTTAGCAGTCTAGGCTTCAGATGCCATTTTTCAGGGTTTGCATGTGAAGCTTTTCGGTGCATGTCTGGAGAATATTTTTGGGTTTTTTGAGATCTATGCAATGATGTAACATGTAAGATGAGATGATAACTTGCGACAGTCTTGACTTCAGAGGCTAATTTTAGGGTTTGCATGTTGGAGTCTTAAACGCATGTCTGGATATTCTTTGTGGGTTTCTCGGAAGCTTCACAGTGATGTAACATGCAAACCAAGATCAGGACCTTTTTCCAAAATTGTGTTCAGAGGCTATTTTAAGGGTTTGCATGTTGGATTTTTCTGTGTATGTCAGCATATTCATCATGGGTTTTTCAAGAGCTACATAGTAAGGTAACATGTAAGCAGAGTTGATCACTTTTTAGGAACTTACTATTTTTAGCCAGCGCCCACATGCAGTCTAGTTTGTTGGGGTTTTTTGGGTTTTGTGAGATGTAAACACATCCGACAGTTGATTGGTCATTTTCTCGGACACTTACTATTTTTAGTAGGATCACTCCGGCAGCTGCCCAACACTTCAACGTCACGAACATAGCGAAATGCAAAAGAAACAAGGTCAAACAAAGATCATTTGATCGACATGCAGGGTAGATTAGGGTTTCCAGCTTTAGGACCTAAAATGAGGGGTCAAACGCCAAAATCTTCGAAAATTGATGTATCCCATCGCGACCAGTATCTTTCAAGGAATCCACTAGTAAAATTTGAAGGCAATCCAAGCACTTACTATTTATAGTAAGTCACTTCTCAAATAGGCTATAAATAGCAGGGAAACGCGAGACACTAGTGTGAACAAGTCAGTCAACCCACGAGGACCCCATGGAACAAATTCCATGTCAAACAAAGTTGTAGAAGTCCTGAAATCAAGCAGTTACTATAAATAGTAAATCACCTCTAGAAATAGGCTATAAATAGCAGGTCGACACAAGATGGAAATGTGAACAGATCAACTAGATCATGAGGATCCTATGGTGTAAATTTCAAATCAATTCAAGCTACAGAAGTCTGAAAACCAAAGATTTACTAAATATAGTAAACAAGGGGCGAGCAAGCTAGAAAAGTGGCTAAGTCTTGGAAATTCCTGCAGGACTCCTCATATGTGCCTAGCCTTGAGAGGAGTTCAAAAAATCAACTAAGTCAGGAGAAATTCCCTCTCCACACCTCAAATGCGCCTAGTCTGAAGATGGATAGTAAAAAATTTCTAAGTCTTGAAAATTCCTAGGCATACCTCTAAATGCGCCCAAGGTGGAGGGAAGAAGTTGAGAAATTTTCCTAAGGCAAGAAAAGTTCCTGCCCACCTAGGCAAATGCGCCCAAGGAGGGAGGTAGTGGTGAGAAAAATGGCTAAGGCAAATTGAAATTCCACCTCCCCTAGTGTAATGCGCCCAACCTTGAGAGGGGGTAAAGAAAATTTCTAAGGAATTACAAATTCCTCCTTGACCCCTGAAATGCGCCTAAGCTAGGAAAGCATGTAGGGAATTTTCCTAAGGTGTTGAAATTCCTCCTTGATACTTGAAATGCGCCCACCACACAAGGTGAAGTGGGGTGAAGAAAAGTTGCTAAGTGTTGAATTCCTCCTAGACCACTCATATGCGCCCACAGTTGTTGAAGGTGGTGGCTTTAAAAATATTCTAAGTGTTGTTAATTTCTCCTCACACCCTCATATGTGCCCAAAGTGGAAGTTGGCTTGGAAGAAAATTTCCTAAGTGTTGCAAATTCCTTCACATCTAGAGAAATGCGCCCAAACTTGGATATGATGATAAAAATTTTTAAGGCATGGAAATTCCTTGACCACCAAAGCGCCAACTTCATGAAATTAAATAAAATTTTCCAAGGCAAAGCAAGAGAAGAAATACGCCCAGGGAAGAATAGTGGAGATAAACTTTAATAGTGGAATATTTTTCTAAGGTATAAATTGCAAAAATTAAATGTACCCCTTCATAGTGATACACAAGAATTTGGCATTTTCTGAGAGGAATTTTCTTCTGGGTACTGGATATCTTTGACAAGGAATTGATTTTGAAATTCTTCACGCCTTGCTTGAGATTTTAGGATGGAGATTTTACTGTGCACCCAATTATTGAAATTTTCGAAGTGAAAAAGATTAAAATTTTCCTAAGGCAAGGAAAGAAATGTTGTTGAAAATAAAAATGCCTTGACTTGTGAAATTGAAGCCAGATGCCTAGATAATTTTTGATCAAATTTCTCATGAAAACAATTTTCCCAATCCAGATATGGATAAAATAAAAGTATCAAGGCGTCAACTAGTGAAACGAACTTTTTTAAGGGAGCCATCAAACTTTTTTTTTAGAAGGTGATTTCAAAATGCTAAAGTGAAGTACGCCTATGCCATAGAGATGAATCTTTTTGAAATTCTAGAAGGTCAAATGTTTCAGACACCAAATGCCAAGTGGTGCAGCTGCCAGAGGAGGGAAATTCAAATTCCTGCAGTGGGGAGTGGAAACTTAATGACTTGACCAAAATTAGCTTCTTCTAGAAATCGACTTAGCTATAAGAATTGAGATGATTTTCATTTTCTTCATCAGTTCTTGAGTGCAAGCTAAAACTTGCAAAGTGAGGAGAAATTCAAAGTTGGGGAATTGCTGAAGTAAGCTGAGTTGGTCGAACTTCTTCGAAGTGTTGAATGTTGTGCTGCTGTTGGAGAAAATTTCTAGGTGCTGTGAATGTTTCATCTTTTTCTCATGGCTGCAAGTGCGAGTTTGAAGAAGTTTGAGGTAGCTGAAGTGAGCTTGAGCCGAATTTCTTTTGAGTGTTGGAAGTTGTATTGCTACAAGGAAAATTTTTCTAAGTGTTGAGAATTCGAAGTTGTTGAGGATGGCTGAAATAAGAGCAACTAACAAAGAGAACAATGCTTAATCCAGCAAGGCGAACGCATCAAGACAAGCTGTGATCAAGAAGCTTAGCAAGTCGTTCTTGCCAGAGTCAAAATTCTCTTTGAAGCTGGGCAAGTTGGGTGACACAAATTTAGGCTCTTTCAATTTGGAAGCTTTCAAAAGCCGAATGATGGGAATTGGAGGCCATCGTCCATCAATCACTTCGCACAATATTGTCAGAAGTGGATTTTATGCAGTTGCCGGTTTTCCACCAGCAATTCAATGTCCGGAGTTGATCATGTAGTGTGCTAACTATTACAACTCGGAGCGTAGGACCATCACTTCACTAGATGGCAGGCTGTTCGCCAACCTCACGCTGGAGGCCATTGGGGAGGCATTTGGAATTCCCACACATGAGAAGATGATCTACAAGACAAGAGAACGAGCTGAATAGATGTATGCTTCGACATTTGAAAGATGTGTTGATATGATAAACTCCCATTGGATGAACAAGCCTAAGCCAACTCGCACGAAGTTGCTGAGGTAGATAATCTCAAATGATCTGAAGCAGGAATATTGTGACTTAATCATGATGCTTAGTAGAGTCGGAGGATGTCCCCAGGCGTTCATCTTTGAGCCTTGGATGTTTTACTATATCAATCTTGCCTTGGAAGGCAAGGAGCACATTGACTGGGCAGTGATGATCAACAATAACTTACATAAATAGCTCAGGAGTTTGAGGAGAACAAAGACATTTTACATGGGCTCATACATCATCTACATGTTGGCTTGTATGACAAAGCATAGAGGAATATCATATAAGGAGCCGATCGGGTGTGGCTCTCAGCAGTTCAAGATTCATGAGGCCTGTTCGCAGCTGCACTTGACGAGCACATCTCACTACAAGAGAGTCAATGACGCCTTCACAATGCATATAACGAGGTCACTTCAGCAAAGGACTCATCACATAATATCAAAGGAGGCTCAAGAGTTGATATAGAGGTATAGATGTTGGTTTATCCAATTTCGAAAATTCACTTACATCAGGTTGCAAGGGTTCTCGTCATATCCTTATAGATTGCCCAGGTACCCTACGAACAAGATTTTGATGTTAGAAATATCTAGGCAACTCATTGCCTATGACAAGATTTAGAAGAAGAAGAAGAAATGAGGACTTGACTTCCCGATCATCATGGGAAATTAGATGAAGTTTGTCCTTCACTGCAGGCAACCAAGGAAGCTGAAAATGAGCTTCAATTTTTCCACCTCTCTTATCATACCAGCAGACAACATTATGATCCCCACAAGAATATTAGATGGATATTGTCAGAGGAATTCAGACATAAGGCACACATTGAGGACTTTTGGGCAAGTGCGGCAGATGAAGCTGAGATAAGGAGAAGGATGTTTTCCAGAATACCTTTGAACATGATTAGGGAATGTGAGATTGTTCCAGTGCCAGACTAGGTTGACGAAGATGTGAACGTCATGCAGTCTGATTATGAGACAGCAAGGAGGACATCACTCCCACTTCCGGATTGGTCTGAGCCAGAGACATATTTGGATACACTTTGCATACCAGTATTGACGTTCACAAGAGGATGGGTCGAGAGGCATGTGAACAGGCTTAAGAGCAAATCAATCCCTCTTATAATTTAATGGGAGATCACAGGCCGCCAACTATAAAAAAGAAGCAGGCTGCTAGAGATCCAGAGTCACGAAGAGAGGAACCAGTCTAGCCGGAGTCTCCGAGAGTTGAGGTGGCATCACCTACGCCATTGGAGACTCGTTCTCTAAGTATACAGGAGGTTTCATTGTTTGCTAATCAGAGAAATATGTTGAATAAAGAGCGAGAATTACAAGAAGCAAATTAGCCACTGCGAAGGGAGTTTGTTGGCCAGAGTGTCAATGCACCTATCAGAGATAACTAGCAGGAAGAAGATGAGGAAACAACCATAGATACACGCTTCTAGCATGAGCTTGAGGTGGCATTAGAGGATGACACGATTATAGGGAAAGAAGCCCAAGGTTCAGGAGATACTTAGCCTGTAGAAGTTGGCAAGCCTCATCAGGATGAAGTTAGAGAAGAGGTTCGTGAAGAAGAAGCAAGGAATGAGCAACCATTTATTATTTTTGACCTGCAACAGGTAGTACCAAATTGGCTCAGAGATAGGATGAGGAGGAGCCCTGTTGAGGAAATTGATCCAGCAGTTGAGATGGAGGAATTCCTGAGTACGATTAGTGCGCCTCTGACAAAGAAGAGAGCTAGGAAATTTTCAAAAATTTCAATAGATAAAGATGGCTCTCGCACCCTTCATGTGGCTGTGCCAAGGATTGAGTGCGATCAAGATGAGGCCGTTTCAGAGAATTATGTGATCACCACCATGGAGTTAGGTCGCCCCACTCGAGCACAAATAATTGAGGAGTGTGATAACTCCTACCAAGCACTCAAGGACAGGTTACTCCAGACTGAAGGCAAATATAAGAAATTGAAGAAGGAGCACAAGACATTGATTGGTTACGTGCAACATTTGTCTTGTCCTTGTGGGCAAGAAAATCCTACAATTGAGCTCCCAGTTGAGTTTCCCAGAGAGTCAATTAGCAGCTTGGAGGACTTGAGGAAGATGACACAGGAGGCGGATAAATGGGTTGCTAGTGTTCGTGTAAGACAAAAAAGTTTATGGAGGATCTTGCTCATTCTTATTAGCAGGCTTCAAACATTATGGCACAGATGGATGCAGTTGATCAAGCTTGGGGTGATGCTTATATCTATCAGACCAACGCTGTCCTTTGCTTAGAAGCTTTGATGCATACTCCCTTACAGACTTTGGTTGAGGGAGGTGTGATACAGGAGGGTGATAGATATGATTTCACTGGTTGGTATTCTTCAGTTGTCACAGGCCGGGGATTATTTGATGCAGCACAGGCAGATTCGGCCAGGGTCAGAAAGGCCATGGTGAACTTTCTTGACGAAGTCCTGAACACATTGGAGGCAATATTTTCGAGGAGGCTAACTTCTAAGGAGGTGATTGCTAATGGTTTGAAGAGTAGACTGCCGCCTTTCTTTTCAGAGGTGAAAACTTTTGTTCATAATGACTTTGAGAACACCTCAACTTTATCCAACATTATCCATAACACTCAGGATGCTTTAGTTGCTTGGAGAAAGTCTTGTACTCCTCATGGGCAAGCAGTTACAATGTTGGAGTTTCAGTTTGATCATATCCCACCTATCTTAGTTCAAGAGGTTTGAAATATTCCGAGCCAATTTTTTCGTTTTTCAAATTACAGATTACAACAAATGCACCCGTTAAGGTTAGCAGCTAAACCAAAACGTGCTGAAGCAACTCTAACCAGAATGTACACCAGGATCCCGATGTGGGCAAGGTGTGAGCATTGGTCAGAGGATCTAAATCAAATTGCTTATGCAGGAACTCTAACCAAGAATGGCGCCGATGATGGCGAGCATATGGTCAGAGGATCTTCTACACTAAGTGCTGAAAGGGAACTCGACACCAAGTATGTGCTACCCAATCCAGTATGGAGTGAGGGGCAACCATATGGCGGAGTGTTACAAAGTACAATGTTGAAAGAAATACTGAAAGCTGAAAGTACTCAACACCCAGAATGTGCTTGCTAACCCAGAGTGGGAAAGTAGCTACCATAGGGCGGAGATAAATTAACTATAATAGCAAATACTGAGCGAGAAGCTGAACATTACAAATTATGATGAGCAAGAATAACTGTACTGTCAGTACTACTGCCAGTTTACAATATGAATGATAAGATCTTGCTATGAATGTGAATCAATATATAGATCAAGCTGCAATAATATGTATTGAACTTCCTTCACTAAATAAAAAAGATTAGATCTGAATGTGCAATAAACAGACCAACCTCAAATGCTGGTTTATGACAGTCCAGATTTCCTTGTGCACGAACAGCAGCCCTGTACTTCACGATTTCACTCACAACTTGCTCAAAACTGCATCAAATCTCATGAGACGAAATGCCTAATGATCCTAGCATGATGGCAATTCAAATTGAACACTGAAAACTTATCAAAAGACGCTATTTATTTGATGCACGAATCCCAATGCAGGTCTGAAACAGTACGGCCCAGCAAGAGGGCGACTTTGCATTTAAAAATTGAATACTCCACTAAAAATTCTACAACTTAAGACAAAGGGGCGCCTAGCCAAGACAGGAAGAAAGAAACAATACCCAGAACAATCTTTTTGGTATTTTTTGATTTACAAATTAAAACTCGAATCTGCTGTAGCTAAAATGCAAGATCTAGAAAACTCTAATATGCAAAATCAGAAACTAGTTAGACACAATGCAGATTACAATGCACAAATTCCAATGAAACTCACAAGACTATACTAAATCACCACTAGTTGCTGTGTTTGCAAGCAAGAAGCGATGCCCGAGCTAGGAGGCCTTCATTCCTCGAAGCAGTTCCAGAGCCAAACCGGCAGCATAACGATACTGTAGATCAAAGATGATTCAAAGAGAACCAATGGCTTCCTTTTATAATTTCTAGTTGACCCGTCTCAAAACCCTAATCTTCTTTTTTTGAATCAAACCCTAATTCTCCAATAGGTGGCGTCCCACTTTCCCAAGCACAACTTTGACTTTTAATATCACTTTATTTCTTCCTTGAAGTTGGCGTCCAATTTATGCTTGAATTAAACTTCTTTATAAGAAATATAATTAATTTCCTTCAATGAAGCGCCACCCAAAAAGAACATCTTTTAAAAACAACTTAAAGTGAAGTTGCTAGGCCAAGGGGGTCAATGTTAAAATATAACATTAAAACATGACTTAATTGAAATAATTCGACTTATCTCTCCAATTGTGCCCCAAAGCCAAAAATGAGTAAGCCAACTGATCAGTCTGAAGTAGAAAGCCAACCGTGCCGAAACCAACAGGACCACTGCCAGAAATAGAATTTACTAAAAATAGTAAATTCCAGAAAGTGCTCGGAATGCCAAGAAAAACATACCACTGCGAAGCTCTCTGAAAACCCAGAAAGAATCCGCCATTAAAACAACCAACCTCGAGCAAAAGCATCCTCCAAAACGCGAAACCCTAATTTTGCCACTACTAGCCGACAACACACTGGGAATAGGCTATCAATCACTGAAAAGTGAAGTGCTAAAAACGGGGACATTACAGTCCGCCCTTCCCAAAATTGCTTGTCCTCAAACAATATCTCCATAACTCTAGAAAATTTAAAACTGATCGATACCAAAACAAATATGATCCCAGGTTCCCAAATCCATCTCAGGAAGGACCCACCATGCCACTGCTGCACCACTCTGATCACATCAGTGAAAACATCATGCCAATGCTGCACTAACCTCCCTTGTAACTCTAAAGGGTTACCATCCATGATAATCAAACTGAAAGATCTTAAAGGACTAAGATCAATATCATGTAACGTCTCACGTCTAAGATGCCCAGAGTCAACAGTAACAACAATACCACTGTCAACCATAATTCTAGGCAAGAAGAAGGATAGGTCACTCAACTCATAACTAATCTCCTCAGCATACCTCCACATGGTAACAAACGAAACCATGACTGCAAATGTGACATCTTCAACTCTTCTTGCAAAGAGGAAGGCTATCCTTTGCAAGAACTCAACAAACTCAAACTCATGATTCCACATGAATTCCCTATGCCTCTGCTGAATTATCATGGCACAACTATGAAGTCTGAAGAAGTTTCTCACAATTCCAACCCCAAGAGTCTCATAATTGAGAATCAAGACATTGAACAGGATCTCAGCAGTAGGAGTCTCAAAATGCCAAGCCAAGTCGAGCGATGGTCTGCTGCTCCAATTATTTGTACAAGAATATGTACCAAGAAAACCATTAGAATGAGTATGGTTTCTTTCCAAATTCTGATCGTGCTCAGTTCACATCACCAATTTTCTCATTTGAAGCCATGAATTGTCCCTCGAAAGAGATTGGAAGGTCTGAAATTGAATGAACCAGCAACCCAACAAGACTGAAATGATCAACTTGAAATCTGATTTTATGAAAATCAGCATCCAAGGAGATAGGTAGCTGTTGCCAAACTGAAAATCAACACCCAAAATATCATGTCTACTCATATCTACAGCCGAAAATAAACCCACTGAAGATCCCATCACAGCCAAGTACCAATCCTTGCTCAAATTTACTTTCCAAAACTCCCATTGATCATTAGGAGTGAACTTCAAATGACTGACAAAGAAGGTAACAACATCCAAAGGATAGTGAATTTGAGGCTCATCACTCCAACATACCTTCTTGACACATGTCAAAAGCAAGCTGATACTAGGGCCCCACATCATAAGTAAAGAAGAGCCATTCTGCAAATGGAGAATTACTTTTACTAGAACGCTTTGGGAAATACGTTCTATTTGAATCATCACACCCTGAAACTCCAAGAAGTACTCAACAAATCTGAATTCATTGAGAAAGTCAAATTCAAAATCATGAGAGAAGAATTGCTGGAAGGATTCAATGGACCCTTCATCAAACTCCATTATGAAATTAGTTATTCTTAGAGAAGATGGTGTAAGCAGGAAGTCCGATAGGAATCTGACAAGCATCCACATCAGAAAATGAATGAACTCTTCATCGGAGTGCCAATCATCCCTTTGTTGCCCATCAAGATTAGTGACCTCATTCCACCATGCTTCTTGATTTTCCACCTCCTGAATGGGGAGACTAGGAGCAGCAGTGAAGTCTTCATTATGCAGCTCATGCATCCTCGTTCCATTGTCAGAAGAAGTGCTAGAACTTCCCTCTTCAACAATGATGTCATAAGAGATTTCCTCAAGGCTTGAAATCCCATCATCTACCTCAAAGGAATGTTTCTCATAAGCTTCCTCTTCACTTGGTTCAAAAAGAGGATTGTCATACACTAGGAAGTCGTTCCTTCCATCCCGCTGCTCCAAATTAGCACTAGTGATCTTTGATTTTCTTGTGAAACATTCAAGATCAAACTCTACTTGAAGATTATCGAGCTCTTTAATCACTTGCTCGATTTCTTCAGCTTTATGTCCATTCTCTTGTTCCTTGGAAAGTTTGAAATCAGCAAACTGATTTTCACCCTCCATTAATGCTACTTGAGTTTCTTCTAACATAGCCTTTGTTGATTCAAGCTCATGAGCAAGCTCATCAACCTTTCTCTCTTTTCCTTGGAAAGCATTGAAGGACTTCTTTGCAAGTTCAATGGCATGATCCCGATCCTCCATCGAGTGTATGCAATCAGATTTCAACATTTCCAAAGAGTTTCTGATAAGTTGCAAGTTGAGAAGAACAACTTCATCCTTAACTCCTCTTCTTCTTTCTTCAAGTTGAGCCTTCCAGTAAAGATCTTCAATCAAACTGTGAGTGCGATCAAATTGGGATAGAACTCGCACTTCCCTCTTAAGGGACTCTTTGACTTGATCCTCCCACTCAAGAATATGCAAAGATGGCGGATTGCAAGTTGACTGATTTTCAAAATCAGAACTTTGTTTTGTGCGTTTACTGCCATCATAGCTGTTCCAGCTTTTGTGCCTTTCTCCTTCCATTAGAGGAGAATGCTCAATGTCATGGAGAGGAACACATTCCACAATTTTTTCGACCCTAAGTTTGCAATCAACTTCATGCATTGCAAAATCAGATTCGTGCTTCGTAACACCTTCAAACTCTACATCTTCAAAAGCCATATGGTCTTCTAGCTCTTCTTTTTCATCACTGCCTCCTTGATCAAACATTATGCCAGCATCCAACTTGCTCAATGGATCATAATTATCCGCTGTTCGGAAAGTTTCCGTAGAAACATTTTCTTCTTTAGTGGCTGCAACCACTTCAAAGAGATCATTATGGTGCTTCATTGAACACTCTTCTTCTTCAAAGAAAACTTCCCTTCCAAAGGCTACCACATAGTTTGCAATGCAATCTGATTTTTGTTCTTCATCAGGATCAAAGGGAAATTCATCCCACAACGGTTCTCTTTCATACCTTGGTGCCAACACACCCGGATCCCAAATGCTAGTGGGTTGATTAGGATGATCAACCGGACAAAACTTTTCATGCTCCTCCTGAAGTGATGACTCCTTAAATAAGTCAACTCCCACAGAACTTAAGCTGATAACATCAAAATTATTTCTCTCCAATGGCTCAGTTTGCTGCTCCAACCCAAGGTCACCACAATAGTGAATTGAAAAATCTTCATTGCTTGCTGTTTTGGAAACTTCACTATCATTGTCTTCTTTATGAGGAAGTATTATGCTGATGTCTTCGTGTAGAACTTCTTGAGAAGTTGGGACAGCAACTTGAAGAGAATCCATTTTTACCAAATCGTCAACATGATCTAGTATGGACTCTTTGGAATCATCAACATCTTCATGACCATTAATCTTTCCTGCAACGTGCTCTAATTTCACTAAAAGTGGTTCCAATTTCTCCTCACGTTGATTAAACAACTCCTTAATTAGTATAGCGGCAATAGGAGACCCCTCTTCTCCATGTTTGTATGCGTCCAAGAGGAAGGATTGGACACTGGGTGGAATTTCATCAACCTCATTAATAGTGAGAACAAGAATATTATTCACAGCTGCAACAACATCCTTTTCCTGTTTGCTCCAAGTGGATTTGACGAGGTAACGAAACAAGTGATCGATCTGATCATGCATTTCCAAGTCTAATAGCAAGTTACTTATCCTGAGTTCTGAAAATGTTTTTAAGATAGCAACCTTTCTAGAAAGTAGACTGCTTCCAGTTTCATCAAGTTCTTGGAAACTTCCAACAATTCTATGAAGAATCTTCTTCATAGTTTCATCATCATAAGGCATTAGGGGAATCACAATTCTCATCAACTCCATGAGGCAAGAAGTAATCAGCAGCTTGGTTTCTTCATTTGGGTGTCCCAACCAATAGGGCTGAAGTAAAAGGTGCAATGCCGGTGATAATGCCAACTGCATCCATTCAGAAGGTGACTGCTTCACTTGTCTCAAACATTGTTCCAATATTTGAAGATTATTCCTTTCATCTTCCCTTGACTTACATTCTTTGTCAAGTCTGTTTCCGGTCTCAAAAAGTGTTTGTTCTAGCTTTATCTCTTCTCTGTTAGCCATGTTTATCTGCCACTTCTAAACTGAGCTGAACTCTGTTATGAACTCTGGTGTAGAAACTGATTTCTCTATCATTCGACTGACAACTAAACCTTGTTGGGCACAGAATGGCAGGATCTTGGCTCTGATACCACTGAAATATTCCGAGCCAATTTTTTCGTTTTTCAAATTACAGATTACAACAAATGCACCCGTTAAGGTTAGCAGCTAAACCAAAACGTGCTGAAGCAACTCTAACCAGAATGTACACCAGGATCCCGATGTGGGCAAGGTGTGAGCATTGGTCAGAGGATCTAAATCAAATTGCTTATGCAGGAACTCTAACCAAGAATGGCGCCGATGATGGCGAGCATATGGTCAGAGGATCTTCTACACTAAGTGCTGAAAGGGAACTCGACACCAAGTATGTGCTACCCAATCCAGTATGGAGTGAGGGGCGACCATATGGCGGAGTGTTACAAAGTACAATGCTGAAAGAAATACTGAAAGCTGAAAGTACTCAACACCCAGAATGTGCTTGCTAACCCAGAGTGGGAAAGTAGCTACCATAGGGCGGAGATAAATTAACTATAATAGCAAATACTGAGCGAGAAGCTGAACATTACAAATTATGATGAGCAAGAATAACTGTACTGTCAGTACTACTGCCAGTTTACAATATGAATGATAAGATCTTGCTATGAATGTGAATCAATATATAGATCAAGCTGCAATAATATGTATTGAACTTCCTTCACTGAATAACAAAGATTAGATCTGAATGTGCAATAAGCAGACCAACCTCAAATGCTGGTTTATGACAGTCCAGATTTCCTTGTGCACGAACAGCAGCCCTGTACTTCACGATTTCACTCACAACTTGCTCAAAACTGCATCAAATCTCATGAGACGAAATGCCTAATGATCCTAGCATGATGGCGATTCAAATTGAACACTGAAAACTTATCAAAAGACGCTATTTATTTGATGCACGAATCCCAATGCAGGTCTGAAACAGTACAGCCCAGCAAGAGGGCGACTTTGCATTTAAAAATTGAATACTCCACTAAAAATTCTACAACTTAAGACAAAGGGGTGCCTAGCCAAGACAGGAAGAAAGAAACAATACCCAGAACAATCTTTTTGGTATTTTTTGATTTACAAATTAAAACTCGAATCTGCTGTAGCTAAAATGCAAGATCTAGAAAACTCTAATATGCAAAATCAGAAACTAGTTAGACACAATGCAGATTACAATGCACAAATTCCAATGAAACTCACAAGACTATACTAAATCACCACTAGTTGCTGTGTTGCAAGCAAGAAGCGATGCCCGAGCTAGGAGGCCTTCATTCCTCGAAGCAGTTCCAGAGCCAAACCGGCAGCATAACGATACTGTAGACCAAAGATGATTCAAAGAGAACCAATGGCTTCCTTTTATAATTTCTAGTTGACCCGTCTCAAAACCCTAATCTTCTTTTTTTGAATCAAACCCTAATTCTCCAATAGGTGGCGTCCCACTTTCCCAAGCACAACTTTGACTTTTAATATCACTTTATTTCTTCCTTGAAGTTGGTGTCCAATTTATGCTTGAATTAAAGTTCTTTATAAGAAATATAATTAATTTCCTTCAATGAAGCGCCACCCAAAAAGAACATCTTTTAAAAACAACTTAAAGTGAAGTTGCTAGGCCAAGGGGGGGTCAATGTTAAAATATAACATTAAAACATGACTTAATTGAAATAATTCGACTTATCTCTCCAATTGTGCCCCAAAGCCAAAAATGAGTAAGCCAACTGATCAGTCTGAAGTAGAAAGCCAACCGTGCCGAAACCAACAGGAACACTGCCAGAAATAGAATTTACTAAAAATAGTAAATTCCAGAAAGTGCTCGGAATGCCAAGAAAAACATACCACTGCGAAGCTCTCTGAAAACCCAGAAAGAATCCGCCATTAAAACAACCAACCTCGAGCAAAAGCATCCTCCAAAACGCGAAACCCTAATTTTGCCACTGACTAGCCGACAGCACACTGGGAATAGGCTATCAATCACTGAAAAGTGAAGTGCTAAAAACGGGGACATTACAAGGTTGAAGCTATGCTAATTAGGTTCATTGATTTTGCAACCAAGGAGAAGGAGAATGGAAATGCCTTTTTGGATGATGACCTTCTAGATGATTGATAGTGGGCATTAATTGCTTCTGCTATTTTGGGAGAGAGTGGGAATCTTCTGATTCATTTATTACTCCTCTTTTTAGGGTTAGGGCTGAGGTGGCACGATTTGGGCCATCCATCTGATTGTAATTTGAGCCGTCCATTGGACTTGGCCAGCTATAAAAGGGCATCCCCCCTCATTTGTACTTCATTAGATTAGATCATAGATAGACAGACAGAGTAGACATTCTGATAGAGCAGAGAGATATCTTAGCATTAGTTTGTTAGCATTTTTGAGGAAGGAAAGTTTTTCCTTTGAAAACTTTGTAAGAAATTGTTGTGAACACTCTCTAAATAAAAAATGTTTTCATTGATGATGATCTCATCTTTTGTTGTGAGTAGCTAGCGAGGTTTCTTCGTCCTCCTACTTCAAGTAGGACTTAAAGTGGAGTAATTTTCATTTTCATGCATATAGTTAGTTGTGGATTGTGGTGTTTGATCAAAGCAGCTTCGTTTAATCCATACCACTAGTGAACTTGCTGATGGTAAGTTTGCCTTGTGTGGTCGACTGGAATACTTTTTAAAACTTAACTTTGGTTATGATTCACATTTTGGCATGCGTCGTCGTGATGGTGTCCTTATGCTGAATTGTGATTTGAACATTCCTTGGTATCCCCTTGAAGATTGCACCAACTTTGTAGAGGCTGTCCAACGCGAGGTGAAACAAAGTTTGGTTGAAGCCTGCTAAAGTTGAACCCACGTCCCGCTCTTAGATAGGACATAAATTTTCTAATCCCTGCATCCATTCAATTCAGTGTATTTTTGGTTAGTATTAGGAAACTTGCACTTACCTGCCAAATCATTCAAAACACGTGAGATCCCCTTTATCCTGCTGTCTGCTGTTTGCTGATTGAACAATTATGTAAGTCCCCTCGTGAAAATAGCATATCACAACGAACCAATTGAGTGTACTCCACTACATTGAAGGAACCTTGGAGTTGAACTATGATCTCTCTTGCAATCTTAGCATACAAAATACTTTGATCAAGAGAGAATGGAGTAGCCGTTGGATACTTTGTTCTGCTGTTTGGTGTTGGTCACAAAACTCACATCAATAGGGATTGGCACTAGAAGGAAGGCAGTTTGAAGAAGTTAACAACCACAACATATTAGTAGAAAGGATTTATAGCAAGTAGTTTTTGGTGGAGAAAAGTATATCATGAATCAAGATGGTGTTACTGCATAGAGAAGTATTTCCAGTGTTTCAGCCAAATTTGGGTTTCAACAACGACTAAGAAGATATCCTTTTAGGATTGAACAATCTCGCATGGAGAACCAAGAGGAGCTACACTAAGTATATGCGAACTTGCTTCGTGTTGGAGGAAGAAGAGGAGAAGGCCATTAAATTCAAGTTGCTATTGAAAGAGATTTGCTGAATCAGAGACAACCACTTGCTCCTGCCCCTGCACCCCATCGATAGGCAGCTACATCTTGGATTGTATCAGCTCATTCTCACCAGACAAGTTGAAAAGAATTTTGAGGTCCACACCTAGTTCGTCCAAAGAGTTTGTGGAGTTAGAGCTACTTGTGAGAACAAGGAAAAAGAAAGGTGGTCATTCAAGTAAAGAAGTTAAGTTGAGCAAAAAAGTTTCATCAAACGAAGAGGTTCAGTTAAGTGAAGAAAGCAGAGAAGAAATTTCGAGTTTATTTAGAACTCCACCAAGTGTTTTGAGGTTTGCTCAACGGGGATCAGTTCAAGTTACCACACCAATGGTCATTCAACAACAACAATTTGTCCAACCTATTAATCAACAGCAACAATTGATTCAATCTCAACAACAACCAACCCAGGTAATTGTATATCAGCGGTGACAACCGGTTCAAGCTATGGCTCAACCAGGAGGCCAACCAGCTGCAAATGGTGCTACTTGGTTGCTCAATAATCCGTCTTCGCTAGAGTTTGCTGATTACCATGACATGACAAAGAATCTGGAGAATTTCTGCTCTAAGTTTCATGTCAATGATGTAAACCACACTGCTGAAGACCACATCAAAATGTTCGAAGACCATTTGTGCAACAGACATATTGCATATGTAGACGTGGCTTGTCGGCTGTTTCCATATTCCCTAGGAGAAGAAGCTCACTATTGGTTCATTGACTTGCCAATCGGGTCAATAAGATCTTGGGAACAGATGAAGGAGGCCTTCATTGGAAAGTTTGGTATTCCCATTACTCTTGGAGAGCTTTATCACCAGTTTGTTAAAGTGAGAAGGCAGGACAAAGAGCCTATTCATGCATTCAATAATAGATTCCAAAAGGCTCTCACAAGGTTGCGTGACCCTTATGTGGTTGCTGATGCTAGAGAGAATTATTATTCAGCCTTGGATCCTTTGACCGCAATGTTTGTGAGGCAAGCTCATCCTGCACTGGTCAACATGAACCAAGCCTATGCCAAAGCTATTGAAGTGAGCCAGAACATGGGACAAAACATAACTGGGCTCTCGTTGTATACTGACCTAACTTCGACAAACAATCAGATGCAGACACTTGGCTCAACTTGGAATCAGCAAGTTCCAACAATGAATCCAATCCCTTAGCCAGCTTACCAAGTGCAAACACCATCTAATCATTTAGTTCTCCATCCCGGGATGCCTTTATCCCAGACTCAAGCAATGTAGCTTGTCTATCTCTAGAACACAGTACCACCAATGAGAACTCAAGAGGAAAAAGAAGAAATGAAAGAATTAGTAGAACAGATGAAAAGGCTGTCAACTGAGGTGACTTACCTCAAAAATCAGAATAATCGGATGCAGTCAATGCTAAAGAGTTATTAGGCACATCAAGGTGCTAATCAAGGATATCAAAATAATCCTCCAAACCACTAGGATGCCCATCAAGGATATAATCATGATAATAGTCACGGGTATTGCAACCACAACCAAGGATTTCAGAGGAGGTCCTAGAATACAGGGCCCAATAACGAAGGTGTACCTTCACCGCTGGATAACCCACTGCCTCCTGAAAACTGTCCCGCTGACAAAGTTTTCTTGGCTGAGGCTGCCATGTTGGGATGGTGCAGACTTCATAATACAAATCAACATTCAGAACTCCAGTGTCATGAATTTCAAGTAGCCGTTGATATTTTCAAAAGAGAAGTAAAGAACACAGAGGGTACTGAGAATCCTCCGACTATTGGATACGAGATAGTCCTAATACAACGATATGACTAGGCGCTCATTCTAGAATATTTCAATTTACCACCTGAATACCAAAGTTACACGCCACCGCAAGTCAATCACAGATTTCCACCAGCTTCGGCAAATGGTCTCGGTGGGGCGCCAGACTATCAAACGCCAGAAGCCCAAGTATATTCAGAGGTCCAAGCCACGCATTCAGAGGAACCTCTTGGCCAAGACAATTATGTTTTTCCACCTCTTAATAACAGTGTTTTGGTAGAAGGGAGAAGAGAGGTGCAAGCTTTTCAAACATCTGGAGGAACAACCCCCAAAGTTTATCAGAGGAGCTATCATCAGAAGGAACCCCTGACGTCATCGATTCCTCCAAACAATTTCGCAACTCCACTAAACCCTAATGCAAACAATAATCCAAGTGCAGCTAAGGATTCTCCAGAGTACAGACAGTAGAGTGCAATGCAAAATAAAAATGGACAACAGACCATCCAGTAGCTTGTTCACCAAATGCAACGCTCACAAAAAGAGAATCTTCCAAGAGAAGATGTGAAGAGGTTAAGTTCTTATGTACTAGAAGAAGTCAAGAAAATGAAAGTTAGTCTTCCTTTGTACGAGTTAATGAAGATTTCAGAAGTCAGAGATACCATTCTAGGAAGCTTGTATGAAATGCCTATTGTGAGGAATACTTCTCAGGAAGTATCTAGTTCATCGAGGAATCCTCCTGTAAACACACAATCTTGTCTTGTGTAGAACACAAATGTAGTGGAAGAGGCGCCTCATGTGCCATTTAACACTTGGGAGACTCCACAACAGTATCAAAGTTTTGTGGGGATAGTACAAAAATCTTCAAGCATGCTTGAGAAGTCGAAGACTGAAGATAAAAGAAGAGTTCGGCTCAATATTTCTGCAGAGCAAAAGCAAAAGCAAGAGCAAATGCAAAATCTAAAGGAGGTTGCCCATGACAACCAAATTCAATTGGACAGAAAAGATGAAAAGAAGAATATTGTAACGGTTGATTGAAGAAGAAAACTAGTGGTATTTTATCAAGGGCAAGATGAACCAGCCCCATTTCTCGTATCAATTAGAATTTTTGGAAAATTGTTGCACAATTGCTTGATCGACTCCGATGCTTCTAGCAATGTCATGCCCTTGAAGGTGTGCGGAAGGTTGGGTTTAGTTCCACTTCAAACGAGCAAGAAGGTAACCCAGTGGACAAGACAAAGGTTCCAGTTGTTGGAGAATTGAATAACATTCATATGCAATTGGCAGCCGACCCTAGGGTGCAAAGTTGTATTGATATATTAGTGGTCGACATACCTGATGGATATGGCATGTTGCTATGCAGAGATTGGGCAAGGAAATTGAACGGATACATTGCAACTGGTTTTTCCCACATGTGGCTTCCATGGAGAGGAGTTCCAAATCAGATTGAAATTGAGAGCTCACCATGGCTCAGATTAATGATCATCGAATATGGCGAAGATAATGAAATTATGTTCGTAGAAATTGATTTGGGCTCATACAAACCCGTCAAGCAAGAAGTGTTGATGTTACAAAGTTCGAATGAAGGGAAATTTTTAGGGGATGCCATTGATTCCATTGAAGTTTTGGTCGAGAGTGATTCAAGTGATAATGAAGGCGAAGCAATGTTTGAAAATTTCAGAGACTTTGTTCTGAGAAGTGTGAAGCAAGAAGTGGAGTTGGGTAAAGACACCTTTGTCAAGAATTTGTTACTTCCAAATTGGTGCAGAATCCACGAGGCATTTCACTCTGAGATCACTTGTGCCATGTGCAAAGTTGCCTTGGAGTAGGTTGCAAGGCTCGTTCCACAAGCCTCATTGCAAGAAAAGTATCAAAAGACAAACGAAGAAGATGTTTCAATAAAGAAACTTGTAAAAGATGAGAAGGTTCAACTAATGATTCAAGAAAAGGTTCCTGAAGCGTGCAACCAAGAAATTGCACATGTTCAGCCTCCCAACACTTTCATAGAAGATCAATTATGGACCTTGAGGTTTGATGGATCAAAGTCAAAGAAAGGAAATGGAGTAGGATTCAAGCTGATTAGCCCAACTGGAGAGGCATACTTAGGTACCTACAGACTCCAATTTTCATGCACCTATAATGTTACTAAATATGAGTCTTTGATTCATGGCTTGATTCTTGCCATCCAAAAGGGAGCCAAGATTGTGCACGCCTTTGGAGACTCTGACATAGTGGTTAGACAAGTGAGGAAATAGTATGCTTGTCACGATAAAAGGCTCAATTGCTACCGCAACTGAGTATGGGACTTGATAGAGAGCTTTGACGCTTTTAATATCAAGCAAGTTTATAGGTCCAAGAACCCTGTTGCTAATTCTCTTGCACAAGCTGCTAGGTCATTGGAACCTTTGGCTATGGAGGGACTGAAGAAGTTCATAGTGGAATTAGTCTCGACACCTTCAATTCCGGATAACATAAAGAATTTTCAAGTGTTTGATGATGATAAACAAATTTTGGATTTTCTCACATGCTTTGGCGTGTTTGAGGCACAAATTATTGATGAAGAAACAAAGGAAGTAGAGTTTGATGCTGAAGGGATCCTGAATTTGAAAACAAATGTTATTCCAAGAGATATGGTTGAATTGGAAAGATTGTTTGATCCCGATAGACTAAGTAGAAACCAGAGTACCCAAGGGAATGACTACGAGGCCGTCAATATAGGGATAGATGAACAAGTGAAGAATGTTTTTATTGGAAAAGTTTGCACACCAGAGGAAAAAGAA
Source organism: Sequoia sempervirens (assembly GCA_007258455.2). NCBI lineage: Eukaryota > Viridiplantae > Streptophyta > Pinopsida > Cupressales > Cupressaceae > Sequoia > Sequoia sempervirens. The sequence continues at coordinate 79,950 of VDFB02287394.1, forward strand.
GGCATCCTAGAGGCCATGAGAGAGTTCCCGTACGTAATAGCCTGGGGATATGAAGACCTAAAAACGTATGATACCTCCTTGATTACACACAATTCCATTGAAACCAGGTAGTAAGCCATTCAGACAGAGGAAAAGACCTGTGAATCCATTGTTAGAACCATTGATCTATCAAGAAGTCAAGAAGCTTCTTTTTGCCAGGATCATTTTTCCAATAAGGCACTCCATGTCGCCAATCTAGTTCCAGTCAGAAAGAAAAATGGAGAGATAAGGCTGTGTGTGGATTTTCGCAATTTGAATAGGGCCTTCAAATAAGATAATTATCCTTTGCCCTCATTAGATGAAGTGTTATAGATTGTGAATGGTTCCCAAATGATGTCTTTCCTAGACGGCTACTCAGGTTATAATCAGGTGATGGTAGAAGAAGCAGACAGATTAAAGACAACGTTCACCACCAAATGGGGAACCTTCGCATACAGGAGGATGCCTTTTGGCTTGATCAACGTAGGAGCCACTTTCCAACGGGCTATGGATATCGCCTTCCAAGATTTGGTAGGGAAATGCATAATTATATACATGGATGATCTAACCGTGTTTTCAAAGAGAAGAGAAGAGCACGTGGAGGATTTAAGAAAGATCTTTCAGAGATGTAGAAGATTCGGTGTATCACTTAACCCCAAGAAGTGTATATTTGGTGTCACCAAGGGAAAGTTGTTAGGTCATGTCATCTCAGAGAAGGGGATCTCAATTGACCCAGAACATATCGAGGCCATATCAAAGATTGGTTTGCTAGGTAGTCAAAAGGAATTAAGATCATTCTTTGCCAAAATTAATTTTGTGAGAAAGTTTATAATTTAATTTGCTGAAATAGTGAGGCCATTGAATGAGATGCTAAAGAAAAATTCGAAGGTTGAATGGACTCCTCAGACTAGGAAGGCTTTTGATGAAATTAAGCAAGCAATAGTGGATGCTCCAGTATTGGTCAGCCTGGATTACACCAAGCCATTCTATTTGTATTCATTTGCCTCAGAGCACACGTGTGCGGCGGTACTAACATAGAGAATGAAAGAAAAGGATGAGCACCCAATTGCTTTTATAAGTGCACCTTTAAAGGAGGCAAAATTAAGGTATCCCAGTATTGAAAAGCAAGCTTATGCTTTGGTGAAGGCTGTTAAGAAATTCAAGCACTATATCCTGAGAAGCAAAGTCTATGCAATTGTTCCAGATGCCACGGTGAAGACACTACTGATGGAAAACGAGTTAGGAGAAAGAAGAGGCAAGTGGGTCGCCACTTTGCAAGAGTATGATATAGAGATACAGTCTATGAAATTGGTCTGAGGGCAGGCTTTGGCTCAGATGATTGCAATGACGGGTCCAGAACTTGTGCAACAAACGTATGTATTGGAAGAGGTGTCTCCAGGGGAGTGGTATGATGACATGGTTTACTACTTGCGTAATCATAGATGCCCTCCTCATTTGAATCTAGACCAGCAGAGAGCCTTAAGAATGAAAAGCCAGAGGTTCATGCTCCAAGGGTTAGTTCTCTATAGGAAGAACCATGAAGGAATTTATCGAAGATGTGTAGGAAAGGAAGAAGCTCAATAGTTGATGGAACATTTTCACGAGAAATTCGGGACTGGTCATGGAGGTAGTTTAGTCACAGCTCACCAAATTCTGAGGGCTGGGTATTATTGGCCCACACTTTTCAAGGATGCTTACGAGCATGTGAAAGCTTGTCATGTCTGCTAGACAGCCGCAGATAGAGGGAAACATCCAACTATGCCTTTGCAGCCAGTGGTTGAGGTTAGGCCTTTTGCAAAATGGGGATTAAACTTTATTGGAATGATCAACAAGGCAGCATAAATATATCTTGGCTGCGACGAACTACTGCACAAGGTGGATAGAGGCGCAAGCACTTAAACTTTGCACAATTGATGTTGTGATCAAGTTCCTTGAAGAGAACATTGTCACAAGATTTGGATGCCCCCATGCCCTAGTATGCGACAACGGTCCAACTTTCTCATCATTGAGGTTTTCCAACTAGGCATTTGAATATGGGATCACATTGAAATTTTCTTCCAATTATTATCCGCAGGGGAATGGACTCGTGGAGTCTACGAACAAGAATTTATTGAACGCCATTAAGAGGTTGTTGGATAAGAATCCTAAAGATTGGCACACTCAATTGAGATTCGCTTTGTGGGCATATAGGATTAGGACGAAGAATTCTTTGGGGACATCCCCATATCACTTGGTTTATGGTTAGGACCTTGTTTTTCCAGTTCAGCTGAGGATCCCAACTCTCCAATTCATTTTGGAGTATCTTGAAGGGGAAGATCAAATTCAAACAAGATTGTCTCAGTTGATGCACTTGGAGGAAAACAGAGATGAAGCATTGGAAAATCTGGCTTTGCATTCGGGAATTGTGAAATGATGGTTTGATAAACAAGCTAAGGTCAAGTCTTCTCGGATTTCTAACTTGGTCTTATACTGGGACAAGGCCCACGAAAAAAAGGGAGATCATGACAAGTTCGACAAATTGTGGTTGGGCCCTTATCAAATTTCTGAAATCCTTAGGGATAATACATTGAGGCTACGTACACTGACAGGAGAGGATATCCCATTGCCAGTCAATGGGCAGTTCCTCAAGCATTATTTCTAGTCCTAGGTTCCTTCCGAGGACCTACTTTGTGCATAGTTAGATTAGGTTTGCTTTCTTGTTTGCTTTTTCTTGGTTTCGGTTTGTTCCGTTTTGGTTTTGGTTTGTTGCCCTTTGGGTTTTTTGGTTTGGCGTTCTTCCCTTGAGTTGTCCGCTCAAGTTGGTTTTTAGTCTGGAATGGGAAAAGATTTTGGAGTTTCTCGTTGCGAAGGAGGTGATGATGGTTTTCTTTTCACAACTTGGTTTCTTTCCACTAGGCTTTATGCAAATTTTGAAAACTAGGGTTGTCTTGCTCTTGTCATCATCCAGTTTGGGAATAAGCTCAATTCGGGAGATCAACCCGTTATTGTGTCTTAACGCATGAGTGTAAAGATCTTAAGGCCCTACCTATCTCCACTCTAAGTCGTTTTGGTTTCTTGGGAAAGGTTATGGCAAGTGAAAATATTACATTTTGCTTTAGCGCTACAACAATTGTCAAATCCATTGGAGGCTTCATTACTTGCCAACCAATTGTGGAATCGTTGGAAGATCAATATGAAAGAAAAGAATATGTGCTAAAAAGAAATATCTGAAAAAGAAGAAAGAAAGAAAAGAAAAATGAAAGAAATATTATACTTTGAGATATTGGTTTTGGGAACATGCGAGTAACTCCACCGGGGCAATGGACGCCTGGCTGGCAGTGGAGCAATATTCGTGGGAATTGTAGTGACAACCTCATTGGGGCTATGGATGCCTGACTAGCAGCGGGGCAATGTCCAGGATGCTTTTGAAGTCAAAATATTTATATAATTTGCTGTGGCCGATTCTGGAAGTCGAGGTGGTTTAGAGGTGTAATGAATAAGCCCACACTCACAAGATCTTGGATGAAGGTGTTTTGATCCAATATCGGATTCTTCTCCCATTTTGAGCATCCTTTCTATATGATGGTTTGAGAGATTAATTGAGGTTCAGTTCTTAAAGTGTTTTTCAATACTTTCCCATGGAGTCGCCAGATGTTGTGACCTTTTCAGACATCATCCCATTCAAAATGGGGACCCCCTAATTTTTGCTCCATTCTGGTCTTTTGGCTTTGGTTTTCTTTCTCTCTTTGTCTCTTTCTGTTGTCTGCCTTTCCGGGGATGTGCCCATCTTTGAGCTTAAACTTGAAATTTTGACTAAGTCTGTAGAATTAGGGTTTTGGATCTTTCGGAAGTCAAATTGAGTGAGAAAATTGAAGTTTGAGCTTGACATTGCGTCCAAAACACCTTAAGCTGCTTGCCATCAAATTTTGAGCTGAATTTGACAACTTGCTATTTTTAGCAGTCTGGGCTTCAGAGGCCATTTTTTAGGGTTTGCAAACGAAGTTTTTCGGTGCATGTCTGGAGAATATTTATGGGTTTTTCGAGACCTACGCAATGATGTAACATGTAAGATGAGATGATAACTTGCGACAGTCTTGACTTTGGAGGCTAATTTTAGGGTTTGCATGTTGAAGTCTTCAACGCATGTCTGGATATTCTTTGTGAGCTTTTCGGAAGCTTCGCAGTGATGTAACATGCAAACCAAGATAAGGACATTTTTCTAGAGTTGTCTTCAGAGGCTATTTTTAGGGTTTGCATGTTGGATTTTTCAGTGCATGTTAGCATATTCATCATGGGTTTATCAAGAACTATGCAGCAAGGTAACATGCAAGCAGAGTTGATCACTTTTCAGGAACTTATTATTTTTAGCCAATGCCCGCATGCAGTCTAGTTTGTTGGGTTGTCTGGGTTTTGTGAGATCTCTGGGGCTATGTGACATGCAAACACATCCGACAGCTGATTGGTCATTTTTTTGGACGCTTACTATTTTTAGCAAGATCACTCTGACAATTGCCCAACACTTCAACGTCACAAACAAAGTGAAATGCAACAGAAACAGGGTCAAACGAAGATCATTTGATTGATATGTAGGTCAAGAATGTGGGGGTTTGAGAAATTTTCTAAGGAAATAAATTTTTGAAAATGTTACACCTTGCCTTGTGATTTCAAAATAAACGCCTGGCTTATGATGGATAAGGGGAGATGAAATTTCTTAAAGCTCAAGTAGATAAAATTTCCTAAGGCATGGAAAAGGGAATTAGAAGGGGCAAATTGCACCTGAGCTCAAGATGGGTTGAATTTGTCCAAGTCATGGAAGTAAAAGAAGACACCCTCAAGAAGAAGTGAAACTCAAAACCTCAGGGCCTTGAGAAAAGATGAAGGTATGATAAAAGTGAAGCAACAAGATGAAAATGTGCCCTTGAAGTAAGATCTCTTAAATACGCCCTTGAGGAAGATGAAATTTGTCTAAGGCATTGAAATATGGAGCACAAATGTTAAATACGCCCATGGTAAAAGTTGTGAAGAAGGAAAAGTTTGCTGGAGGAAAATGATGAGCCCTATGAGATCCAGAGATCGATCAGACCATGGGAATTTGAACATGGAGATCAGGTAAGTAAAGTGAATTTATATTATAAAGTGTTTTGATGCTCTTCTTTTTGTTTGTTTTGCAGGATAAACGCCTGGACCACAGTTTAATGACTTGAGGTGATGGAACAAAGACAAAGGAGTTACATGTTGGAATTTCTCCACGAAGGTCTCATATGCACCCAACTCAGAGAGGTCGGTGGCAAGGAAACAATGGGCGAGTCCAAGACAAAGATCAGAGTAAAAAACAGGATAAAGGCCTAGACATTAAGATCATCCTCAAGCACTAAAATGCCCTCAAGGCTAAGGATGAGGAATGAACAAAAGGTTTCAATGTTAAAGAATGACAACAGGATGGATTGAAGAACAAAATAGAGGAATTCTTCCCAGGTGTGAAGTCCTTCTCCAACAGTGACCTAGTAGGATGTTCACCAGCATACTCCGCATAACCAAAGGTGCAATGACAACAAAGAGGAGAATCATCATCAAGCAGGAGAAAGAGGTTGTTTTCTTGGAATTTCAGAATGGGATTGTGCCTGCCATGTCACTTCAAGGAGGTTGAAGCAGTATTGGCCAAATTCATCCAGTTTACAGTCAAAGAAAAGAACACCCTTCTGGATGATGACCTTCTAGAAGATGATGGTGGACGTTAATTACTCATTGTGACTTCAGGAGAAAGTGGAGAATCTTCTGCTCATTTATTACCCCACTTTTCTTTGTGGTGGTTTTTAGGGTTAGGGGTTATGTGGCTCAATTTGAGCCCTTCATTGTAATTGAATCTGAGCCGTCCATTGGATTTGGCCAACTATAAAAGGGGCATCCCCCCTCATTTGTAATTCATTAGATTAGATTGGAGACTAGAGAGACAGCTTATCAATAGCATAGGGAGATAGCATAGATTAATAGCTTAGCTTAGATTGAAAAGGAAGGAAAGTTTTTCCATTGAAAGCTTTGTAAGAAGTTGTTGTGAACACTTTCATAATAAAAAGAGTTATCATTGATGATGGTTTCATCTTTTGTTGTGAGTAGCTAGCGAGGCTTCTTTGTCCTTCTAATTCACAATAGAATCTTAAAATAGAGCTTAAAGTAAAGTAGATCTCATTTCATGCAAGTAGATGCTAGTTGTCGAATGTGGTGTTTGATTTGAGCAAGCTTTGTCTATCCATACCACTAGTGTGTTTGCTGATGGTGAATTCGCCTTGTGTGGTCAACTGGAACATTGTGGACTTAACTTTGATTGTGATTCACATGTTGGTATGTGTTGTTGTGACGGTGTCTGAACTATGATCTGAATACCTTGGGTTACTCCTCTGAAGATTGCACCGGTTTTGTGGAAGCTGTCGGAAGCAAGGCAAAGCAAAACTTGGTTGAAGTCTGTGTGAATTGATCGCCATGTCCCACACCTTAGAGTAGATTAGAGCCTTCTTATCCCTGCAACCATTTCAGTTCAGTACTTTTTGGTTAGTTTAGGAAACAAGAGCTTTATAGACAAACCTTTCGAGTATTCAAATTCCTTTCTCTGTTGTTGAACAATTGTGTAAGTTCCTTTGAAATACCAACAAATCACATCGAGCCAACTGAGACTATCCATTGCATGAAGGAACCTTGGAGTTGAATGCATGATCTTTCTAGGAACCTTAGCATGTAGGAGATTTTGTTCAAGAGAGGATAGAGTGATCGTTGGAAACTTTATTCTGTGTTCGGGCAGTCATAAAACACCCGTCAACAACATCCATGTCAAATCCAAATATTACTCCCACCAATTGGAAATGGTTGTATCATATCAACATTCTTCCTTAGAGGAGAACTCATATTTGTTTTGAATTTAGGTCAAGTTATGGAGCTATAACTAGCTGCCATTGTGATTCCTATGGCAAGAAATTTTATAAACAGCACATTCAAAATTAAAAACAAAAAATAGATATATAAAACCTAGCTCTTTTGATACATTCATAAAAGAATGAAAGAAATTTATAAAAAACAAAGCAAATAATTTGTTTCACTTTTGTAAAGCAAAAATGGAGGAAAAAAAATTATCCTTCTATGATCTTCTTGGCAGCCAATGGACACTTGTGAATATGTAGGAATGACAATGCAATCATTGTAGAACCTTCAAAGATCAATCTTCAACTCCCTTTGTTGATTCAACAAGCAAAAATAAATGTTCAGCCTCTTGGAATGATACTTATAAATAGAATGAGCTAAAATGAACTTGTTTTGGTCTTTTAGGGTTTAAAATCAGTTCTAGTGCACCTTCAAAGTCAAATAAAAGACAATCTGTTTTTAAAACTGTTGCAGGGATAGACAAGTTCACTTGGGTTCATCTCAGCCAAACTGGATGGCATTTGCAGAGACCCTATCCAAATCTGTAAGCGGACTGGGGTCCAGTTCGAATTGGACCCGGATCTGGCAATATAGATTAATAAGACAAAGAGGCTTGCTGGGGAATTGGCTAGCCATCGCTATTGTTATTAGTAGATTGACAATAGGGCTGAGGCAATCAAGAGGGTTCTTGGAGCTTGGTAACCTAGAAAGACAAATCATAAGTATGTCTCCTTTAGTGACTTGAATGCCTCAGCTGAATATTGGAACATGCGTCTTGGTGGCCAAGGTTAAGGCCATCAAGAGCTTTATAGACAAACCTTTCAAGTAGATTCCTTTCTCTGTTGTTGAACAATTGTGTAAGTTCCTTTGAAATACCAAAAATCAAAATCGAGCCAATGAGACTATCCATTGCATGAAGGAACCTTTGGAGTTGAATTGGTATGATCTTTCTAGGAACCTTAGCATGTAGGAGATTTTGTTCAAGAGAGGATAGAGTGACCGTTGGAAACTTTATTCTGTGTTCGGGCAGTCATAAAACACCCGTCAACAACATCCATGTCAAATCCAAATATTACTCCCACCAATTGGAAATGGTTGTATCATATCAACATTCTTCCTTAGAGGAGAACTCATATTTGTTTTGAATTTAGGTCAAGTTATGGAGCTATAACTAGCTGCCATTGTGATTCCTATGGCAAGAAATTTTATAAACAGCACATTCAAAATTAAAAACAAAAAATAGATATATAAAACCTAGCTCTTTTGATACATTCATAAAAGAATGAAAGAAATTTATAAAAAACAAAGCAAATAATTTGTTTCACTTTTGTAAAGCAAAAATGGAGGAAAAAAAATTATCCTTCTATGATCTTCTTGGCAGCCAATGGACACTTGTGAATATGTAGGAATGACAATGCAATCATTGTAGAACCTTCAAAGATCAATCTTCAACTCCCTTTGTTGATTCAACAAGCAAAAATAAATGTTCAGCCTCTTGGAATGATACTTATAAATAGAATGAGCTAAAATGAACTTGTTTTGGTCTTTTAGGGTTTAAAATCAGTTCTAGTGCACCTAGGTCAAAGTCAAATAAAAGACAATCTGTTTTTAAAACTGTTGCAGGGATAGACAAGTTCACTTGGGTTCATCTCAGCCAAACTGGATGGCATTTGCAGAGACCCTATCCAAATCTGTAAGCGGACTGGGGTCCAGTTCGAATTGGACCCGGATCTGGCAATATAGATTAATAAGACAAAGAGGCTTGCTGGGGAATTGGCTAGCCATCGCTATTGTTATTAGTAGATTGACAATAGGGCTGAGGCAATCAAGAGGGTTCTTGGAGCTGACAAACCAAAAAGGGATGGTAACCTACCTCACCAACAACTTAATACTACCAAAGAAAGACAAATCATAGGTATGTCTCCTTTAGTGACTTGAATGCCTCAGCTGAATATTGGAACATGCGTCTTGGTGGCCAAGGTTAAGGCCATCTTGGTTGGGGATGGCAAACAGAGAACCAAGTGCAAGCTTGCCCCAACTCACCAAAGACACACTGCAAAACCAAGGGTAACAATTAAAGAATATTGGGTCCTTTTCACTCCTTTCTAGTTGGTCAATGTTGTAGTATTGTCTTGTCTATATTTGTTTCTCTTAATTCTGCTTCGTGTTTTCCCTGTCATGTGTTCTAAATTCTAATTGTTATTACTTAGTCAGCACCTTTCACTTGGTAGTTGTAACTTGTAACTTCTCATATAATCTCGACTTGCTTTATGGGTATTTGTAATTTACTTCTCATACAATAAATATGTATTTGGACTAGTCAATTTCCAACTGTCAGTCATGGTGGACTGGCTGTTGGGTAACTCAAGTATTAGATTTTCATTTCTTTTGATAAAAGAAGGTGACTGCCAGGTAGGAGATGGAAAGCATGCATAAAGAACTCATCTTGTTCTCTTCTGTATTTACTTCATATTGAGGATAACTTCTCACAGCCCATTTTATGGGCATGTTTGATGCTATGGATACCAAGAATTAAATTCAGCCTACTTCGAATCAACTTGGAATATCCAAAGTAGGAAGAATTATGAATTAACTTCTTTGTTCATAACTTTGTAGTAAACCTCACCTTGTACCAATCTACTTTGTTCTTAGTCTTTGTTGGTTTTAATTAGGATGTATTAAGAAATAAGATACCATTAACTTAATTTGTTTTGATTACAATAACGGAATGCATTGGTTACATGCTTAAACTTCTTTAAAATATGCTTTACACATCTTATGGGAAATTGATACTCATATTAATTGGGTGTTTGTTGTGCTGAAGAGCACTGCATGACTGTGCTGCTTACTTCAAACAAGCTCTTCAATTGCCATTATTCTTATACTTTCTTATAATTTATTCACATAAAATAATCTTCCATTTGTTTATCCTGGTGTAAAATTTTGACTTTTATCTGTGGAATGATAGTTTTACATTACCTTGCGAGAAGAGCTGGACTACCTTGATGGAAAGCATACAGTAAGTCCCACTATGTTTTGGAGTATCATTGAAATGCAAATGGATTGTGTGCCAGGAATGGATATACTGAAGTTAAGTCTTCTTGCTAGGTATTTGGGGAGATAGCAGAAGGAGTGGATACACTAATGAGGATAAATGAAGCCTTTGTTGATGAGAAAGGGCGACCATACAAAAATATTCGGTTTGTCATCCATGCAATTTCATCTAGGTTTTTAAATGTGCTATATGTAGCGAGTTCGATGATTTTCATCATGTAAGGGCCATTGTTTTTTCCTGTTGACATGGTAAATTGGTTAGCATTGTTTTCTCCCTCTCAAATATGGTGTTTTTGAAATTAACTTAAGAATAGTTTTAATATAAATTACCTTGCAGGTTTTCCATCATTATAAAAAGTAGTAATTAAATTTGCTCATCTTTCATAAACACGATAAAGTGATTTTATGATTTCACATTGACTGCAAGGACTGGAATTTTCTGTTTTTTTGATGAAGCAGAATCAAGCACACATATATTTTGGATGACCCCTTTGATGACCCACCACAACTTGCAGATCTTATTCCAGTAAATTCTCCAGATCAAATGCCACTTGAGGAAGTGAGTATACTTGGCCATAACATGATAGTGATATTCATTACGCCTTTCATAAATTGAACTGTTTGTCTTAAACTAGGTTACTATGAGATGCTTCTAGAAGGTTATATAGCCAAGATTTTAGGATTTGTTAAAATGTGCTTACATTAATTTTTTTTGAAGTCAAAGAAGTATCTAAAATAGAGAGCAAATTTCTGAAATCACGGGCAGAGAATACAGGACACTATTTTGCAAATTAATGAAAAGTACAAAAAACAACTATGTAATCATATGGTGGAGGAATATGAGATAAAGTGAGAACAAAATAATCATCATCTTCTTAATTAGTCACAGCATGTAATTAAAATAGGAAGTCAGAGTTATGGGAATATACCGTGCTTAATATCATTTCCTATGTAGTTGTCATAATAGTGGTCCTATCTATACATGACTTAATAGGGTTGGGAAGTAATTCAATAGTTTGAGAGAAAGGTATAATATTTGAGGCAAGAGAAAATTTATGTGTACGTTAAGAAATTCTTTTGGTTCTATTGTGTTGAAAGTTAATTTTCTGCTTTCACATTGGCTTCCCCCTCCACTCACCATATCTAGCTGCTGTTTCTTTGAAATGGCTATCTGCTTCTTGAATCAGCCATGACCCGTTCAAAGGCATAAATTGGTTGAGTGAGGATATGACCTCCTCCCTACCTTTCATCCCCTAAGATCCAAACCACCAATACAGATCTGCAATTTACAACGAACCAGCAAAACCACGCAAGGAAGAATTTCACCAATTCCTGCAATACGATGCCCATTGTTCAATTGCAAGGTCCAACTTCGCTTCTAAGAAGGAAAATGGATAATTCCTTTGAATGGAAACACCTTCAATAACCTTTTTTTCGATCAATGAAATGGAAAACATGATTTGATTATTTTAAGGAAAAAGCACTGATCTGCAGACTCATGGCAGCCTATTGTAATGTCCCTGTTTCAGAAATTAAACTCAGATTAAAACATTCAGAGTTATTAATAATCTATTAAGGCAGTAAAAGGGGACACAGCTGTGCAGTCACTATAGGACAAAGGAGATTTAAATTATTGTTAAGATAGTTAGAATAAGACAAAAATAAGTTATCGCAGCCCTTTTTTTAGCACTACAAGACAAAAGTTAAAAGGCAGCCACTAGAAGACAAAGGTTAAAAGGCAGCTGCTTGGATTGAATAATTTAACCAAATGAAATTAACTTTAATCAAGAGACATTCAAAGAGTGGCGACCCTTGGATAAATAATCTATTTGAGGGAGTCTAAGTAAGGAGAAGAAGAATCAATTGATCAAAACATATTATTTATTTTCCTTGTGGAATACTAACTAAGGGTTCAGCAATCTGATGATGAAACCCCTCAAGACTAGAAATTAAAGGACAAAAACCCTTAATTTCTCTTGTTAAGTTAGTGGACGAAAATTCCTAACTTAGGCAGAAATTTAGAAACATTACAAATAGAATTATACACAGAGATCACTGCAAATTTGAAAGAAGAATTACAGCAGAGGCTAAAAGATAAGTTTTATATTTTCAAGAGATATATCTTAAGCTTTAAATCTGAATTATATAATCAAAATTATAATTTTGAGGATAAATTAATATTTATAATCTACCATGCAATTATTATTGTGAGTTAAGTTATTTATTTAAGGCAAAATAAGGAAATTTTAGAATGGGACATTACACCTATTCAAGGCAAAAAATACTCAGACTGTGGGTTTAGGAAAATTGAAGTCCATCTGGTTCAATAAATGTTCTAATGGTGCATAAGTGGTGCTTTGTGGCTGTCTTATCTAGAAGGCATTACAGAGTAGCACCTTCCAAGGGGTTCTCTGGTTCATGAAGAAATTTTGGTTTTTCCTGAAGCATTTGTCCATAGATTTCAATCACACAAAGGATAAATTGAGTATGGTATTAGTCTGGAAAAGACTTATTTTCTTCCAATTAAATGCTACCATGGATCCAGTGTTAGCAAGATAGGAATGTGATTATGAAAACATCCTATTCAAAGGCCTGATGTGTCATGAGCATGGCCATCTTTCCTTCGCTGTCGAATGCAAGAAAAATTGCAAGAAGGGAAGGAACAATCAAAAAACATCACAATCAATGCATCAAAATGATAAGGATAGAGAAAACTTGTCAGAACCAACTAGCAAGCACCGTTCTTCCCAAAGAAAACTCAGAATAAAGAACTTTAAGTGCAAATAAAACTTCATTAAACATACCCTAGAAAACGTAAAGCCTCCTCCAATATTGCACCTAATTTAACTGTATGTAATTCCTTGGAGACTGTCAATTACATGTGGGAGTATGGGGATGCTATTGACCCAATCATATGGTATTATAATGATTATAAGGTGACAGAGTAGGTTATGTGTGGCACACATTCACCTTGTTTATATTGGGTCAAATGCATAACTCGTGGAATCATTTATATTGGGGGACTCATCCTATATTGGGATTATGGGTTTACCCTCCATCATCATTGATTGGAAGTCTATGTATAGGAGCTGAATATCATTGTAATTTGTAAAGGCTATGTCAAGTATATTGGGAATATTTTATTTGATTTGGATCTTAAGTTGGAGATATTATGTGGATTGGATTCTTCCCTAAGAAGTAAAATATGGTATTGCCCTACCTTAGGGGATTTCTAAGTATATTGGTATTTCGATACCAGGGTGTCTTGGTGTATAAACATCTTGTGTTCTTAGATTTATTGTATTTCTGCATATTTTTGTTGTTATTTATCATATTTAAGTTATTAGAACAAAGATTTGGGCAAAGTGCAATATTTTTTCTATATAGATTGGTAGAGTTGATTCTTGAGTTATTGGAAGTATTTTTATGGAGCTTTCTGAATAATTGCCACGATAAAGGTTTGAGCAATATCAAGGGAGACATGGTCTTGTAAATGTAATGTCCCATACAATTTTTTTATAATTTTTTTCAGATCTGAGATAAACTAGCAAACTCAACATAGAATATGATAAAATATTCACTTTCAAACGTGCATAGTGAAATTTGAAACACCCATTATTGATTTTCTATAAATATGTTGGAAAGATCAATCAATATTTGCACAAAAGTCATAGAAATTTACAATAATTCTGGGTCTGATATATATTGATAAATGATAAAATATACAACAAAGTGCTGGAAATGACATGAATTGTACAAAAATGCATGCAAATACAAATATGGAAATAAACCCTCGTTGCTGTAGTTTCATTCTCACAAAAAATCTACCAAAAAAACATCGGAAACTATGCTAAAACACATACACACACATTTCTCCACAATATTGGAGCTGTTTAATATAGATATAATTAACAGCAAAATGTTGTTATAAATATTAAATAACAGCAATACAATTGATTTTCAGATTTGCAACAAATCCTTGTACGTTGGAGCTCATTCCTTCGCAAAATCTACAAATAGACACATTTAAGTATGTTAAAATATGCAAACAAATTTTTAACTGCAACTACAACCTTTGTGTGAGATTGCACTTACGAAACAAAAGTGTTTTCATCCTCTGGTTTCAACATCTAATGGGTTTTTGTCCTTAGATGGATGAATGAACACAAGTACTCAAACAATTTTGGCAGAGTTTTGGTATAATGAAATTGGATGCCAATAATGAGAAACTTCTTGCCAATAAATATATGATGAAAACTCAACTTGGTTGCCCAGATTCCAACATCCTTCTCTTTGAAAATAAAATTAATAAATATTTTCAATATCTTTCCTCCTAAGATGCTAACCAATCATGACTATTACAAGATTTATGGCCAAGATTAGCCATTAACTCCCTTTATGCAAGCTGTCATAAAACTTTTATAGAATCTACTGTTATTAGGCTGCCACATGATCCTAGAGGTTACCAAATACTCCATATGAAATCCCATGCCCCATTTTAGATTTCCCGAATCGGGTACGGGTACGGGTACGGGTACGCCGGTACGGCAATTTTTGGGTGTGGGTAAACATAAAACATATAAAAATCATAGATATAGACATATTTGCATAAAAAGTAAAAATAAATGCCACAATATTACACTCTTAAAACTTTTAAAACATTAACTATTGTATTAGGATGCCTCAATAAAACTCCTCGGTCCTTCCTCTCTGAAGGAAAAGGATCACTAGAGATGCTAGAAGAGACATCTACATTACAATACATCTAGGTCTCTTGAATCTCCCCTCCTTTGCCACCTCTAGCTCCAAAGCTTGCTTTTTATGTTTTGAGTTTTCAGTTTCATAAATTGTAAAGGTTTTTGCAAGATGGTAGATCGTATATTATTCTAACGATTACAATGCTGATAACATGCCCCTGATATTAGCACTGATACTCTTTGCATTAAGTATAATAGTGGCAGATGACACATGATGTATTATGGAGAGCGTTTCTCACATCTATGCCACAATACGGGGCAATAAGTGTTGTACGGCTCAAATCAACTAACTCTGTATAAGGTTGATAGATATGATGAAAAACATAAAACAAGATAAATAATCTCTTCAATGATTTCATGAAGAAACAATTTAGACACAGTGGGAGATGATTCGAACTTGAAACCCTAAAGCTTCTTGCTCAGATCAAAGTTGATCAATTTTCAAAATCAATAATCATCATCAAGGCTCGATTCCCAAGGCAAAAGGCTTATACCTTGAAAAAGTGCGATTTCCACAAAAATAGGGAGTCATTAAAATTCGCACTTTTAATTCTTTCAATATTTCAATAGTCTCAGCCAAATTTTTATAATAAAATATAATTGTCAATTTGGCCCCTTCTGATGATGGCTCAAATAAGAATCACTTAAGTTATAATATAATATTATAACTTTATATTATAATCATCAAATAATTAATATTTAATTAATACAATTAAATATTAATATCTCTCTCGTTATTCATCCGATGACTGATCCGTCTGAAGCTGACGAACACTGAAGTGATTCCGAACACTGCCAAATCCATACTGCTAAAAATAGCAGGGGTCCACGTCCAAGAACTGCTAAAAATAGCAACTTCTGCAAGAAGTCTCCGAATGAGCCCGAACGAAAGCCAACTGATCAAGAAATGCTAACTGAAGCCAATGTGACCCTCTATCTAGTCTATCAGCCTACGAGGGTCGTATGATAGGCTAATCCTTGCTCCGAGAGATGTCACTGAGAAGGGGACATGACATCTACAGACAATACATCTAGGTCTCTTGAATCTCCCCTCCTTTGCCACTTAGCCCAAAGCTTGCTTTTTATGTTGAGCATTTCATATAGTTTGAAGATGGTATACTATGCCACCCTCACTATCTTTTGTGTTATTGGTCACATGGTTTGAGGTTTCACATTAGCCAAATAGGGGTGTGTTCCCATCAACTACAAGTTGAGATAGATCATCATATTCCTTTACACATTTAGACCAGTGGTGATTTTCTCTCTATCTTTAGGAGCTCATCACCCTTCGACACATATCCTTATATGTGGTTTCTTGAGATTCTAGAGCCCATAGGTTGATCACTTCTTCTTTCAACACATCCAAGAGATTGATAGCTCTAAATGGCCTTTGGATAATGCTACTTCTCTTATAGATGGAAATAGATCTATGAGACAATGTTTTTCATAGCTTTTGCCTCAGCATGTTCGCCCTTAGCATCATAGTCCTATTTCTTCCCAATTGTGCGGCCAACTTCTTGTTGGCATGGATCTTTTCCTCTTTGGCCACCTCCTCAATCATAGGGCTAGATGCATATTAGGAGCTTTCTCGCTACCACAAGGGTTACTTTGGCATTGGATGTTAGATGTGATACTAGATGGGAGTACCACTTGTTTTGGTAGTTTGTTGTTTCCTTGTTTTTCTTAACTTTTGTTCTTCCCCTTGGTGGGACATTTCTAGGTTTCTTTTCCCAGAAATTTCTATTGTTTATTGCCATTCTCTTGAGTCCCATTGATGTAGTTTTGGTCATTGATGGATATTAATATAATTACATTCCTTTCTAAATGACTTCTACAAGTTCCACTTTCTTTGCCTATTAGGTGCAACACACCTTCTCAAAACCTAGGTCCTTGCACCATTTTGGAGAACCATTAATTTTTCTCATTTATTACCAATATGTTGAGCAAAGAATTTTGAAAGCGAAACCATTTGCATAGATGCATTTCGCTTGATAATCTCTCAAGATTTATGTTAAATGACTCCTCCAATATTCCCCTTGTTCTCTAATGTGTAGTGGGCTCTTAGTAATGTGTGTCTAAAAATGGGTGGCTGTATACGACAATTTTAGAAATAAACGAGGAAGAAGGGGCCTTATTGCTGAAGATCTTCCCCTTGCCATTGGAGGACTTGTTCTATGGGCAATTCCTTCTTTTACTAGCTTTTTCTCTCTACTATATTCCAACACTTTAGATTTTGGTACAATTGCAACCTTCTTTCTTGGGCAAGCTTTGATGCCCATTTTAAGAGTATCACATAGATGGGATTTCTCTCGTTTGTATGAGCTTGCATATTTCACATCACACCCACTTTAAACATGAACATATCCACCACCACTAGGAACCTAGTGTATCATGTCAAAATAGTTTCATAATGGTGAATTTGGATCTATTTTGAAGTGGGGTTAACCCACAAAGCTAGTACTAGCTTTCATTGTAATTCCCAAAGAAGCAAAAATTGCCAAAAAATTGCAATTAAATGTGATTAATTGAGTATTAGGGAAAAATGTGATTTTTCAAATTTTTTGTCTCTATAACTTGATATTCATAAAAAAATAATGATAAATTTCAGCCACAACTCTACAATGAATGAACGAACAGCTCTATGTGACTATTAATGGCAAATGTCCATGCCCTTATGCATGACTGTAGAAACATGCTTGTGCAACTTGATTTTTGGAAAAAAGGAAGAAAATGTCACCATTTGCAATCACAAAATCCTCTTAAAAATGGTTGCAATTTGTAGAAGTGGCTGATGATGAAGAATTTTGCTTGTGTTTTTAGATAAAATTGCAATTCTTTTGCTCAAATTGTACCTTAGAAAATAAAAAGCAATTTTATTGATGTGTAGAAATTAAGTTTAGAATACCACATAGCATCATCTATATTATAATTCAACATATATAAATAAATTAAAAATAAATACAAATAAGTAATTTATAGATTATAAATCAATAAATAATAAATATTATATTTATAAATGTTTTTAATTCATTAAATTAATAAAATATTAAATATAAACTACAAATAAAATTCCTCCTCTTGCTTGCCCCATTAGAGAGGTATAGCCTCACCTCCTAGTCTTATTGATTTGTTGTGATGCCTTGGCTTGAGCTAACCCCCATTCCACCAAGAGCTTTGATTCCTCCTTGCTGGTTGGAATAGATCACATGCGATTGCCTTGATTAATAAAAATAAAAAATAAGTGTTGCCATGTTAGGTTGAGTATACTTGGGAAACTCATATAATAGATTTATCCAAATAGGACTCGCTAGGACTCGGCAAGTCCTGAGTCGAGTCACCCTGGCTGAGTCTTGGGGGTTCAAACTTGGACTCAACCGAGTCCTGGCTGGACTCGCTAGACTCGTCGAGTCTAGGCGAGTCTTGTCAATAGGAGTCGGCAGGTAGGGTTTAAAAAGTGCAAAAAATTACATGAAATTTAAATTAAAACTTATTTTCTTTTTACTTATTGTGAATGCAAAATGATATATGCCATGAAGGTTTGATTACTTGGTTTTGTTTGAAAAGTGCCCCTTGACCCTGCTGGGGGTGCTGCCCCCAATCATCGCAAGGGGCGTTGCCCCTTGACCCCACTAGAGGCGCTTCCCCTAGACCCCCGCAAGGGGCGTTGCCCCTTGACCTCATTGGGGGTGTTGCCCCTAGACCCCTAGAAGGGTCGCTACCCCCAAACCCTCACAAGGGGCGCTGCCCCTTAACCCCGTTGATTACTTGGTTTTGTCTGAAAAGTGCCCCTTGACCCTGCTGGGGGTGCTACCCCCATGAAATATGCTAACCAATTTTTTTCCCAAGATTTTCACACGCAATCAACACTTCGCCAATTGGATTAGCATTAGCATCAAAAAAACTGAAATCCAAGCTTGAAAGAACTCAACGCCAAGAATGCACACTCAATCCCAAGGAAGGATAGGTGTTGTCATATGGCGGAGAAACTAAAAAACAGTACTTGAAATGGAACAAACTCAACGTCAAGAATGTGCACTCAAGATCCCACTAAAACAATAGGTGGATAACCAGCCATGGAAAATACAACTATCTAATTCATCGGCTGCAGCGGGCATCCACTTGAGAGCGGGGATTCACCACTAGAAAGTGGGTACAATGAGATCTACAATGTTCATTCTCTACACTGGCGGTAAACCATCCAGGGGTAATTTAATAAGGAATTCAACAAGTAATTGCAGAAACTAAAATGGCTGGATTAGTACTACTAAATAGCAACCTTACAACCAATAACTCTGCAGATTACTAATTACAATGATAGAGAATGAAGCTAAGAATAGGAGAATGAATTATAACAATGATTTAACACTCCAGAACTGAAGTAATAGGCCAAAATAGAAAACTATTACAATCTGATGTAAAAATTTGAGTTTTGGAATTTATGATCAACAACTGTGAAATCAATAAAATGCTCATAACTTCATCAAATTACCTCCGTTTCGAATGAGATCGAATGCAATGGACAATTGGAAGGTAGGCGACCAAGTGAAGATGAAGAAATAGCAACAAAGACCCTCTGTGAATTTAGCACGAATCCCAAGACACTTCAAAAAGGTACGACCCTCTTTGAAGGGGCGATTTTCCTTTAAAAATCAAACTCTCAACTAAAAAATCTCAAACTTGGCACGATGAGTCGCCCAAGGTCAGCAATTCAAATGATGAAATACCCAAAATCATATTCAAATTGAAAATAAAGCTATGAATCAAAATCACCTTTAGCTATAGATGAATCAGCAATACCAAAATTGATAAATCTCCAAAAATTCTCCAACAATCGAGCTCAATCTGCTAGTCTGGATGAGAAGCAACAAAGGCCAACTAGGTGTTATATTTCAAACATGAAATTGATTAATGGCTAGGAGGTAGCATACTCGAAGTAAAATATCACTTCTCATTTTGATAGCATAATAGTATGATAAGCATAATGGATACCAAGGCTGGAGCAAAACCTTCACTATATAGAAGCTCACAAAACTCTTCAAATTCTTGAGAAAGCACACCAAGAGACACAAGAGTCTTTTCAAATTTCCAAAAACAATTAATTCTCAAGATGGCGTCCTTTTTTGCACCATTATGAACTTCACTTTATTTTTAAAAAATATCTCCTTAAAAGTGGCGTCCACTTTTCCCAAGGCATTATAAAATAATTAAAATATATAAACACCTCATGAAGGCATCCCCCTTCCAAGTCCCTCTTTTAAACACAACTTAAAGTTGTTCTCCTAGGCCAAGGGGTCAACTGCAAATTATAGCATAAATGCCTTTATTCACCAAAATAAAACCTTTAGAAGCCAAACTTGAATTGCATTAAATGCTCCAACTGAAAATGAAGACCAATAATTAAAATATATAAACATCTCATGAAGGCGTCCCCCTTCCAAGTCCCTCTTTTAAGCACAACTTAAAGTTGTTCTCCTTGGCCAAGGGGTCAACTGCAAGTTATAGCATAAATGCCTTTATTCACCAAAATAAAACCTTTAGAAGCCAAGCTTGAATTGCATTAAATGCTGCAACTGAAAATGAAGACCTTGAAGACTGATAACTGCTTATTGCCAAAAATAGAATTTACTATAAATAGTAAACTCCCTGAAATGCCATAGAACCTCAGAACAAGGAAACCCTAATTTTACCTCAAACGAGCTTACAGGCTTCCGGAATAGGCTAATGAGTGTCAGAACAGATCACTGATGAGAAGGGGACATTACACTCCGCCCTTTTCGAGATTGCTTGTGCTCAAGCAACCGAAAAGATGGATACAACAAAATTTGTTCTCCTTCCCACGTGGCATCTTCAATAGGCAAATTCCTCCATCTAACCAAGTATTCCTTGATTGTCCTTCTCCTCAAGGAACGTTCTCTAGTATCAAGAATCTCATCTGGAATTAACACCAACTGACCTTCCTCATCCAATGAAGGCAATTCTGAAGTAGCGACAACATTGTGTCCAAGTGCCTTCTTGAGGCGTGACGCATGAAAGATGTTATGCACCTTGCTTTCAGTTGGAAGCTCCAACTCATATGCAACTTCACCAATCCTTTTGGTGACCTTGAAAGGACCATAAAAATGTGGCTTCAACTTTTTAGCACCACTCTTCTTAAGGAAAGATTGATGATAGGGTTGAAGCCTCAAGTAGACCATGTCTCCAACTTCAAAAGACCTCTCAACACGCTGCTGATCAACGTATACCTTCTACTGATTTTGAGTTTGTTGCAGATTTTCCTTGAGCGATTTCAAGATGTCTTGGTTCTGCTGTAGCAAATCCTTTGCCTGTGGAGCTCTACTATCACCAAACACTAAATCAACAAAGTTAGAAGCATCATATTCATAAAGAGCCATAAAATGAGACATCTTAATTGACATATGATAGGAAGAGTTGTAACAGTAGTCTCCCAAATGAAGCCACTTAATCCAAACCCTTTGCTGCCCTGGAACATAATTTCTAAGGTAGCCCTCTAGCCACTTGTTGACAATCTTAGATTGCCCATCTATTTGTGGATGATAACTAGTGCTTGGAGTAAGCACTGTACCACTCAGCCTAAATATCTCTTGCCAAAAAGCACTTAGGAACTTGCTGTCCCTATCACTGACAATGGTTTTAGGCAAACCATGCAACTGGAATACCTCTCTAAAAAATAACTTAGCCATTTGAGCTGCTGTAAATGAAGTGACAGCATAAAAATGAGCAAATTTTGTTAATCTATCTACCACAACAAAAATGCAATCACGCCCTTGTACCTTAGGCAACCCAGTGATGAAATCCATTGCAATGCTTTCCGATTTCTGATTTGGAATTGGCAGGGGCTGCAACAAACTAGCTGGAAAAGAATGTTTATTCTTATTTTTTTGGCAAATAGAACACTCTCTTATGTAATTCATGACCTCATCCTTCATCCCTTTCCAAGCAAACCTTTCTCTAATCTGCTTGTAAGTCTTAAACATGCCTTGATGACCAGCAAGGGGAACATCATGAAAAGACTGTAAAATCTTCTTTTTAAGCTTAGATTCATGCACTAAAAAGATTCTACCTTTATAGAAAATTAACCCATCAACCAACTTATACCTTTCATCAACCAAATGACCTTCTAGCAAGCTGGTTGCAAACTGATTTTTAGCATAATCAGCAACAATTAACTCCTTCCAATTTGCTGATAACTCACAAAGTGACTGCAAATGAGGCCTTCTTGAAAGGGCATTAGCCACTATGTTATTTTTCCCTTTGACATATTCAATGTCAAAATCATATGCCTAGAGCTTACTTACCCACTTCTGCTGCCTTTCATTCAAATCCTTTTGGCGCATAAAATGTTTAAGATTGTTGTGGTCAGTCTTAACAACAAATTTACTTCCCACCAAATATTGACGGAATTTAGACAAAGCATGCATGATGGCAAGCATCTCTTTGTCATAAATGGAGTAAGTTTTTTCTGCTCTTCTCAACTTCCGGCTTTCAAAGACAATGGGATGTTTGTCTTGCATTAGAATAGCTCCAACACCTTCATCTGAAGCATCACATTGCAATTCAAACGGTTTTGAAAACTTTGGAAGAGCCAGCATTGGACATGTACTCATGATTTGCTTAAACTTATCAAAAACTTCTTGTGCCATCTTGGTCCAAAGAAAAGCTTCTTTCTTTGTAAGATCTGTGAGAGGGGCTGCTTGATGAGAATATCCTTTCACAAATCTTCTATAGAATCCACATAAACCCAAAAATCCTCTCAAATGAGAGACATTCTTAGGAGTTGGCCAATCAAGAATGGTTCTTATCTTTTCAGGGTCAACCTTCACACCCTTTGCATTGATAATGTGACCAAGATATAATAGCTCTGTGATCCCAAACTCACACTTTGATTCTTTGGCGAACAAGCATTTCGCTTCCAAAATACTAAGTACTTCTTCCAAGTGTTGGAGGTGCTCTTCCCATGACTTACTGAAAATGAGGATGTCGTCGAAGAAGATGAGCACAAACTTCCTCAACCGCTGTCTAAAAATCTCGTTCATACAAGATTGAAATGTTGCTGGAGCATTTGTCAAACCAAAAGGCATGACAAGGAATTCAAAATGCCCAAAGTGGCATCTGAATGCTGTTTTTTCTATGTCTGTTTCCCTCATTCTGATTTGATGGTAACTCAATCGAAGATCAATCTTCGGGAAAAACATAGCTGCATGGAGCTCATCAATAAGCTCATCTATCCTAGGAATAGGATACCTATTTTTGATTGTCTTTTGATTCAATGCATGGTAGTCAACACACATACGCATTGTGCCATCTTTCTTTTTGACCAGCACCACTACAGAAGCAAAAGGACTCTTGCTTGGTCTAATGAAACCACTCTCCAATAGCTCCTTGATAGCTTTTTCGATCGCATCTTTCTGCTTCTTTGGATAACGGTATGGTGTAGTCATGACAGGCTTTGCTCCTTCTTCTAATTCAATTACATGCTCAGAAACCTCTTTCAAGAGGTCTTCCAGGAGGTAGGCTTCCAAAGACTTTGCTCTTCTTTGAAAGTAAGGCTTGAATATCAGGGTGATATTGCCTTTTTTCTTCCACTGGATCAGCTGGTAGAACCAAACATTTAGCAGCCCATTCAACTTGATCGTGACGGATCAGCCTTTCCATCCTCTTCAAAGACACAATTCGAGGGCCCCCATTTGACATCCCTCTTAAAACAACCTTCCTTCCATTAGACTGAAATTTTAGCTCCATAGTTTGCAAATTCAATGTGATCTCACCAAGAGATCGCAACCATTGTATGCCCAACACAACATCAATATCTCCAATTCCCACCACATAAAAATCATCTTTTACCTCATAATTTCCCAATTGCATAGAGAGGTTAGGAATCTTCCTTGTGCAAGACATAGTAAACCCATCTGCAACCATTACCTTGAAACCCTCAAATTCTTCAGTCTTCAAACCCTTTTTAGCAACTAATACTTCATCAATAAAATTATGAGTTGCTCCAGTGTCAATTAGAGCAACAATCCTTTGTGAATTAACTACTCCATGAACTCGAAAGGACTCATTTTTTTGAAAACTTGATTGTTGTGCAAAAGCACTACTATCTCCCACCTCATCAGGCTTCTCTTCTGGAGCTTCTTCACCTTCACTACTTGCTGATTCGTATTGTTGATCAGATGAATCAGATTTTGATCCAAAATTAGAATAGCCCTCCATTAGGTTTGCTTTGCCTCTTCCATAGCAACGGTGACCCTTAACCCAAGGTTCACGGCAAGTGTAGCAAACTCCATATTTTCTAAGCTGTTCTTTGAGTTCTTTTGACAACTTAGGTGGAAACTTCTTTGGCAGATTTGAAGAATGTTTTTTATCCTTCTTATGGCTGAAAGGTTTCGAATGGAACTTAGGCCTTGGGGTTGCCAACTCCATGCTCCTTGCTTTCTTGATGGCTTCATCTAAAGTTGGTGGATCAAAAGCTTTGACCCATCCCTTCAAAGGCTCCATTAATCCTTCTGAAAAGAGTACCGCAAGTCTTCTCTCCGTAATGTTAGGCACCATCACTGACAATCTTTGAAAATCAGCCACTTAATTTTCTAAAGATCCTTGCTGTTTCAATTGTGCCAATTCTCTGAATCTCAACTCTGGATCCTTGGTATCAAATCTTTCAATCAACTTATTGGTAAACTCATCATATGTGCGAATGAGGTTGTGGCCAAGAGTGACCAAACCATGCGTCCACCATTCGTGAGCTATCCCATCGAAATGCAAGGTAGCAAATTTGATAGCATCTTCTTTCGACATTGGTCTAAGGGAGAGATAGTTATCTAGCTTCTGCACCCATGATCTAGCTATACACTTATTACTACCATCAAAATGCTCCATAGTTATCTTTCCCAAAGCTTGGTAGAAATCATTTCTAGGCACCATAGGAGGACGTTGCTCATTCCTTCCTCCATTTCTTCGACTCCTTTGATTCATGTATTGATCAAAGGTCCAAGCACCTCTCAAGTCAAGAGGTAAAGAAACGTACTCCATGTAAGCTTGATGTGCATCATCGGCAAAAGTTGGTGCAACTTCAACCGCTTGTTGCTCTTCCTTGGTGTGAAGACGGGGAAAAGAGGTCTAGAGGATGATCCACTAGGAATTGCAGCATGCTGACCCACAATTCTGTCTTTAGTATTCACCTCAGGACTGCCATTACTATTATTCCCATTAACTCCACTACTTTCTCCAGCTGAATTATTTTGGGGCTGAATGATATTTTGAGCTACTTGCTGGTCCAACTTGGACGATAATCGGGACATCATGTCTATCATCCCATCAAACTTCTCAACTCTGTCCCTCTCTTCATTAGCTTGCCTAACACTGTCTGACATTATTTCAACTGTCTTTCTGTACCTTCCATTGTTTTGCCAAGATCCCTTAAGGCTTCTGAAAAAGTCTCTGCCTCTGGAACAGAAGGAAACTGATGCTGAGTTCTGGCCTGACTTCTAGTGAATGGCCTAGTGTCTCTTTCACTCATCAGACAACCAACTGCAAAATGCCACAGGATGGTAGGGTTTTCTGCTCTGATACCACTGAAATATGCTAACCAATTTTTTTCCCAAGATTTTCATATGCAATGAACACTTCGCCAATTGGATTAGCGCTAGCATAAAAAAAACTGAAATCCACGCTTGAAAAAACTCAACGCCAAGAATGCACACTCAATCCCAAGGAAGGATAGGTGTTGTCATATGGCGGAGAAACTAAAGAATAGTACTTGAAATGGAACAAACTCAACGTCAAGAATGTGCACTCAAGATCCCACTGAGGGCGAGGTGCTAACATATGACAGAGTTATTAATTAAAAACTGAAACAATTGGCGGATAACCAGCCATGGAAAATACAACTATCTAATTCATCCGCTGTGGCGGGCATCCACTTGATAGCGGGGATTCACCACTAGAAAGTGGGTACAATAAGAGTTACAATGTTCATTCTCCACACTAGCTATAAACCATCCAGGGGTAATTTAATAAGGAATTCAACAAGTAATTGCAGAAACTAAAATGGTTGGATTAGTACTACTAAATCACAACCTTACAACCAATAACTCTGCAAATTACTAATTACAATAATAGAGAATGAAGCTAAGAAGAGGAGAATGAATTATAACAATGATTTAACACTCCAAAACTGAAGTAATAGGCCAAAATAGAAAACTATTACAATCTGATGTAAAAATTTGAGTTATGGAATTTTTGATCTGCAACTGTGAAATCAATAAAATGCTCATAACTTCATCAAATTACCTCCGTTTCGAATGAGATTGAATGCAATGGACAACTGGAAGGTAGGCGACCAAGCTAGGATGAAGAAACAGCAACAAAGACCCTCTGTGAATTTAGCACGAATCCCAAGACACTTCAAAAAGGTACGACCCTCTTTGAAGGGGCGATTTTCCTTTAAAAATCAGACTCTCAACTGAAAAATCTTAAACTTGGCACGATGAGTCGCCCAAGGTCAGCAATTCAAATGATAAAATACCCAAAATCATATTCAGATTGAAAATAAAGCTATGAATCAAAATCACCTTCAGCTGTAGATGAATCAGCAATACCAAAATTGATAAATCTCCAAAAATTCTCCAACAATCGAGCTCAATCTGCTAGTCTGGATGAGAAGCAAAGGCCAACTAGGTGTTATATTTCAAACACGAAATTGATTAATGGCTAGGAGGTAGCATCCTCGAAGCAAAATATCACTTGTCAAACACGAAATTGATTAATGGCTAGGAGGTAGCATCCTCGAAGCAAAATATCACTTGTCATTTTGACAGCATAACAGTATGATAAGCATAATGGATACCAAGGCTGGAGCAAAACCTTCACTATATAGAAACTCACAAAACTCTTCAAATTCTTGAGAAAGCACACCAAAAGACACAAGAGTCTTTTCAAATTTCCAAAAACAATTAATTCTCAAGATGCATCCCTTTTTGCACCAGTATGAACTTCACTTTATTTTTAAAAAATATCTCCTTAAAAGTGGCGTCCACTTTTCCCAAGGCATTATACAATAATTAAAATATATAAACAACTCATGAAGGTGTCCCCCTTTCAAGTCCCTCTTTTAAACACAACTTAAAGTTGTTCTCTTAGGCCAAGGGGTCAACTGCAAATTATAACATAAATGCCTTTATTCACCAAAATAAAACCTTTAGAAGCCAGACTTGAAGTGCATTAAATGCTCCAACTGAAAATGAAGACCTTGAAGACTGATAACTGCTTATTGCCAAAAATAGAATTTACTATAAATAGTAAACTCCCTGAAATGCCATAGAACCTTAGAACAAGGAAACCCTAATTTTACCTCAAACGAGCCTATAGGCTTCCGGAATAGGCTAATGAGTGTCAGAACAAATCACTGATGAGAAGGGGACATTACACCCCAGACTCCTGCAAGGGGGTGCTAGCCCCTTGACCCCATTGGGGTTGCTGCCCCCAGACCCCTGCAAGGAGCGCTGCCCCTTGACCCCATTGGGGGCACTACCCCTAGACCCCCGCAAGGGAAGTTGCCCCTTGACCCCGCTGGGGGTGCTACCCCCAGATCCTTGCAAGGAGCATTGCCCCTTGACCTCATTGGGGGTGCTACCCCTTGACCCCATTGGGGGTGCTGCCCCTTGACTCGACTGGGGGCACTACCCCCAAACCCCCGCAAGGGGTGCTTCCCCTTGACCCCACTGGGGGCGTTGCTTGTAGACCCCCCTCGAGGGGCACTGCCCCTCGACCCCACTAGAGGCATTGTTGCCTAGACCCCCACAAAGGGCACTGCCCCTCAATTCCATTAGGGCAATTGCCCTGATACTTGAGATTATAGCTGCTGCATCATGCATGACCTATCTTAGAGACATTCGTAGGAAGGATGTAGGCTCCTTTGAGCCATAGACTTCTAGTTATTGTTTTGAATCTTTTGATATTTCATATTTTTTTGGAACATTTGATGCCATGGATTTCATATTCTATGAGTTTTGTATACATTTGAGTCTTTGACTATATATCTAAGTGTGCTATTTCCTTGAGCAACTCAACTACAATTTGTGTTTATACTTATATGATCGATGTATACTTGTGTTAGTGATGAGGACTTTGATTCTGTTGACCAAGAAGATAGAGAGGCTGAGGCTATAGCCATGGCAGAGGTGGAGGCTAAAGCATGAGGAAACACATCCACAACTAATGTTGGTGAGGGTGGCATGAAGTCACAAGTAGAGACAATGGCTGCAATTGTTACATCATCTAGGACCCACCTTAGATGCCTTTGTACGAAGGATGCAGACTCCTTTCAGCCATAGACTTGTAGTTATTGTTTTGATGTTTCTTGTTTGTTTGGAACATTTGATGTCATGGATTTCATATTCCATGAGTTTTGTATACATTTGACTATATTTATATATCTAAGTGTGCTATTTCCTTCAACAATTCAGTTACAATTTGTGTACTCTATACTTATGTGATCGATGTATACTTGTGCATGTGACCAAATTTTCTTCTATTTAATGATGTTATTGTGTCTTTAAGGCTTATTCAATAAACGGTGCTTGAAACAAGTTTTAAATCCTTAAAAATCTCAAAATTTCGAGGGTTTTTTAATTTTTCCGAGTCTAGGCCGAGTCCCGAGTCGAGTCACCCTAGCCGAGTCTAAGTTGAGTCCGAGCCTCGTTACTATGATCCACTAATGGATTTCAATAATTAACACCTCCATCACAAATATTTTGAACTAATTCATCCACTGTTTCATGAATATGGCCCATCTCTTTTTTAATTGTTGGGAGTGGATTTCAAATTGATCACAAAGAAATTATTTAAAAAAAAGTGTCAAAAAATAGATGGATTTGCCATGGTTTTGTTGTAGTCTTGTTTGGTTGGCTTCTGGTTTGTCGAGGATGCATCCACAATCTCTTGCATGCTCCTTGCTTGACTCCAAACGAATCAATTGCAAATTCAGTTTGAACAGATCTAGATCAAGGCATAAAATCTCATGAATTGGCAACATAGAATAAAATCTACAACTAGATTTGTGTCTTGTGCCTTTGGACATCCTCTCTTTTTGATCTTTCAATTCCATACATGTATTTGATACCAGTGTTGGTAAAAACTGAAGAATGAGATTTAGAGAAAATGGTGTGTTGTTCAGTTGAGACCATTGCATTATATTTTTGGTCATATGCAAAAAATAGAAAGTAGTTACTTATGCTAAAAATAGAAAATAGTAACATACTAATAGTAGATGATGGGTATAACCATATAAAAACCTAACTACCTACAAATGCAAACATAAAATTTATTATAATATTAATCTAATATTCTAATGGAAAAACACCACCTATTGCAAACAAAATATGTTGTGAACTCCAATGGGCATTAGGACAAAAGCACTGCCTACTCCAATTGCCAAAACTAATTTCTATACGGACAAAATCGGGAACCACTGTGGAAGACCAGCAAATTGACCTTGACAAGATCAATCCAGATTCTAAGTGAATTGCAAATGATGATGTCCTTGACGATGGTGATGATTTTGATCTCCTTAAGGAGTGCAACTATGATAGTGATTTGGTTGAACAAATTAGGAGAGACTTTGACTCAAGAATTTCATCATTAGGATATTCAGCCTTCTAGTGTAGATCTCTTTGTAGCAGCAAGAGTCTTTGGCTATCTTTAATTTTTTAGAACTTTGTACTCAATTTGTAGTTTGACTTTGTACAAAGTAGCTTGTAATTGAAAATTTGAAAACTATTAGCATCTAGTTATTATTTATGCATTGTGCAATGCAATATAATCAACAATATGAATGTAAATGATTAAAATATATATTTCACAATTCATGGACTAACCTATCAATTTTGTTTGCTCATTATATCTCTATGCTATTGAAATGCCTTTAAATTTATCAGATTTTTCTCTTTTTTAAAATCTGATTTTTTGAAACAATCTTATACTTTTGGTTTGCTGAATTTTTTCTCAAAATATTTTTGCTGCTATGGTAATTGCTACAACAAGAAGTTTGGATAATAGCACATTCCAAACAACTGAAATTAAAAAATATATATCCTAACTCATTTAACATTTTAAATGTAGAGGAATGAAAACAAAATAAGAGTTCATTTGTGAAAGGAAAAACAAAAAAAATAAAATTAAAAGCCTACCTTCAATCCAAAAATCTTCCTTTATGATCTCGTTGGCAGCAAATGGGTTCTTGCATGTGTAAGAATAGCATTTCAACATCTATGGAACCTTCAATGATCAATCTTCAGCTTTATTTGTGTAATGAGAAGCACAGATGAAAGTTCAGCAAGTGTATTTGTTTTATGTCTTTTGCTTTCAAATGTTTCTGTCTTTAGATGTCACTTTTTGGGTTAGGGCTGATGTTTATAGGTTGAATAGTCAACCTTTTGGTCGAAGAGAAAAAAAGTGACAAATTCCTGCTAGGTTTGCCCTGGGTTCTGTGGAAGCACTTTAGAATGAGGTCAGATTTCCCTGGGTCTGCTGGGGAGTGAATCTGAATGAATCTGTGTCAATTCTGCAGGACACTGCCAAGATCCATGGGTAACTTGGACTGGGAAGGAACTGGTCCTGGATCTAGGGGTTTTCTTGAGTGATCCAGTAACTTAGAATAAATGTAATGATAAGGAAGAGAATAGTATTTTGCTTGGTTTCATATCCAAATCAGCATTCCTAAAGATAGATGGTTCTTGGTCTTCGCTTTCTCTTCTTGTCTTGTTTGGTGAGGTACTGCTCTTTTAAGTACAGTTCAGAAGTTGATGCTGTTATAATCATTAGCATTATACAAATAAATATGGTTTCTTTTTTTATTAAAGAAATCCCTAACCCTTATTATTCTTTTATCATCTTACTGGAACTGACTATCATATCTTCGTCTTCATTACAGACATTAATTCTCACTCATATTTTTGGAAATAACGCTTTAGTTTTCTTCTTTAAAGTTCAAATCTTTTTCTGTTTAGTTTCGTTTATCAAGATTTTGTGCAGGGAGAAGAAGTGCGTCTGGAAGATGACTGGATACCTATGGATGAACAACAAGATCCCGAAGAGCTTGAGAAGTCACTGCGCAGGAAGGAAGCACATTCACGGGCCGTCGTTTTAGAAATGGTACAAATAAGATATGTTGCATCTACTGGTTTTGTCATTTAGTGTCTGTGAACATTCATCAGTTTGAAATTGTTTGTTACAGTTTTTAGATCAACAATACGATGACTGGTTAATGATTTTGATTTAGTTATTTGTTCTGTATTTACAGGTTGGAGATATTCCAGAAGCAGAAATAAAACCCCCTGAGAATGTTCTCTTTGTTTGTAAATTGAATCCTGTAACTCAAGTGAGCAACTGCATTTTTCTTTTTTGAAGTGCATTTACTACATTTTTCTTTTTTTCTGTATGTCAATGTTGCTGGAAGTTCCCGAAATATAGAGATATGGGTGCAGGGACGTGATTCTGGACTGACTGAATTTTAGGGAATGTTGGAGGGAAAATATGGGTATTTAAAAAATTAAATACATACAATATTATTTTTAATTTTTAATGACTAAACAGTGCATGCATAAGCAATATGAATAATCTCAGAATAGATTCATCATATATTAACATATAACAAAGTTATAAGCTATACTAAAATATAAATATATTTTCTTCTACCTGTAACTTGTCAGTCTCATCATTTGCCATTAATTGATAACAAAAAATAAAAAAAAGACTTGAATAGAATGAATCATCACATAATATTTAAGTAACAAGTTTTGAAGATCAATATCATATATCATAAATGTCCAGTAAAGTGACAAATCATATAACATAGTTCAAATCTTAGACATGAAAACATCAGTATTATCTACTAAAAACTAAATTTGGAAAAAATGAAAAAGTCATGAAATAACAAAGAACCACAGAAAAGCCTGGCCAATGGTGCATTTTTATGCTACTGATACCAATCTTTTCTTGGCTTCCATGCGCTGATATCCTTTCTTGAGGACGTCAAGGGGAAATGGAGGAAATCCTCCATGAGTTTTTTGAGGGCCTAGATTAAGGTACTCCAAATAAATGTGTTTCCAATATCTGTTATCAAGTTCCCTAGCAACAATTCACAGTTTTTGTTTGTTTTGCATAAATTATAACTAGCCTGGTCTTTCCTTGCAAAAGATCTCAAAAATATTTCTCACATTTTTAACACTTTTCCTTTCCTTTGTACCTCCTCAATATATAGATATTTGAAATACATTTGAGAAGCTAGTCCCATAGCAGCAAAAATCATATGGGGAAAAATTGGCAAACCAAAAGTATAAGTTTTTTTGAAAAAATGGGGAAAAAATCAGATCTAAAAAAAAAGAAGTAAAAAATTGTGGAACAAGAGATAAAAACTATTTTTTTAAAAATTGAAAGGCATAGCAGCAAGGCAGTGAACTATTTGATAAAATGCCTCAAAGAAATGTGGTCTCATGGAATGCCATGACAAGCAAATGCAATTGGCAGCTGCCTACAGCTGCCAATTGCATTTGCTTTCTTTGAGGCATTTTTTGAAACAGTTCACTGCCTTGTCTATGCTACCACATTTTTCATATATATCTACCAAAGCATTTTATCAAACAAGTTCACTGCCTTGCTGCTATGGCTAAAACAGGTGCTTTCAAACAAGCTATGGATGCTTGGTAAAAATCTATCAAAGCATAGTAGTAAGCATAGACAAGGCAGTGAACTGTTTGATAAAATGCCTCAAAGAAATGTGGTCTCATGGAATGCCATGACAAGCAAATGCATAGACAAGGCAGTGAACATTTTGAACTTTTTGGTAGACATGTATGAAAAATGTGGTAGCAAAGACAAGGCAGTGAATTGTTTGATAAAATGTCTCAATTTCAAAGACATGTGGTCTGTTTGATAAAATAGACAAGCAAATGCATAGACAAGGCAGTAAACTGTTTTATAAAATGACTCAAAGAAATGTGGTCTGTGACTCTGTTTGATAAAATAGACAAGGCAATCAACTGTTTGATATGACCTTCTTTGAGCCATTTTATCAAACAGTTCACTGCCTTGTCTATGCATTTGCTTGTCAAAGCATAATAACAGGGAGTTTTTTGTCTCTGATATAGTTGTATTACTTGACATCCAGTAGTAGATATAGGGCATTTTATCAAACAGTTCACTGTCTTGTCTATGCATTTGCTTGTCAAAGCATAATAACAGGGAAATTTTTGTCTCTGATATAGTTGGATTACTTGACATCCTGTACTAGATATAGGGTGTTTGCAGAACTTGCCAAGCAAGGAAGCAGCACAAAATTCCATTTGAGGATGGACAGTCTAGGAGAGCCAAGAGAGTCCTACAATTGGTTCATGTAGATATTTGTGGACCAATGAACACAACATTGGTCACTGGTGCTAGGTATTTTCATCTAGAAGAGATGTTGACACTGACTGTTGGAATTTCAGCAGAGATGTTGTGAGGAAGTCGGGTCCTTCCAACTTTATTTAGAGATCAAGATTATTGACGACTAGGCTGTTATGGCAAAGGATTCAAGTGTTCAGCTTCAACTATCTCCACCTAAAGGGGGCAAGGATTCTAAGCATTAGGTTTCTCCCAAGTAGGTAACAATACCTTAATTTATTGATGATAACCTAGATCAACTAGATGACACGGGGCCAGGTAGCCCAGCCCCAAGTCATGGTGACAACAGTGATTTGAATGGAGAGGCTCCTAAGAAGAGACCAAAGTGGTAGGAAAACACTGTTGGTGATTTTTTAAGTGAAATGATTGAGGGTAGATCATTGAGAGGCAAGAACAAACAACACATAGTCAACTTTGCTCTAATGGCTAATATTTAGGGAGTTTATTAGCCTCAAGTGTTGGAGGAGGCAAAAGGAAAAACTGAATGGGAAAAGGCCATGGTCACCAAACATGAAAGTCTTATGAAAAATAAGACTTGTGGTCTCCCAGATTTCCACTAGGGAAGAAGCCCATTGGTTGCATATGGGTGTTCAAAATGAAGTACAAGGCACATGGTACTCTTGACAAGCACAAAGCTTAGTTGGTCACAAAGGGTTCTCACAAAGAGAAGGCATTGACTATGAAGAAACCTGTGCTCCTATAGGAAAGATTTGGAGGAAGAAGTGTACATGTCTCAGTCTCAAGGTTTTTAAGTTGTAGGGAAGGAGCATCTTGTTTGCACACTGAAGAAAGCCTTATATGGCTTGAACCAAGCACCTAGGGCATGGTACATCAAAATTGACAAGTATTTGGTTGAATAGGATTTCAGCAAAGTCCTTTGGATCCAAATATGTATGTTAAAAGCATTGGTAATGATGTCATTCTGCTAGTCATATAGGTAGATGACATCATTATTATAGATAGTGAGGCACACACTATTGCAAAGATCAAATCAGATATGAGGACAACTTTTGACATGACTGATCTAGGCCTCTTCCTTTACTGCCTAGGTGTTGAAGTTTGGCAAATTGGTAGTAGCATTATTTTTTCACAATCCAAATATGCTAGGAGCTCCCTCAACAAATTTAGAAGGATATATTGCAAAATCTTGTCAACACCTATGAAGAAAGGGCTGAAACTTTCAACCAAAATTGACTCTTAGGCAATCAATGAGTCAGCTTATAAGCAATTAGTGGAGAGCTTAATTTATCTTACAACCACTAGACTTGATTTGAGCTATGCTTGGAGTTTCATTTCTTGATTCATGATAGCAACTGAACTAGAACATTGCATTGCAGCAAAGAGCGTGTTGAGATATGTGAAAGGGACACTTGACTCTGGCATTCTATACAACAAAAGTAAGATCCTAGGCTGATTGGGTTTACAGATTTAGATTGGGCAGGTTCTGTGGATGGTAGAAAATCCACTTCTGGTTATATTTTCAGACTTGGCACAAGTGTAGAAACATGGACAAGCAAGAAATGACAGGCAGTAGCTCTATCCTTGATAGAAGCAGAATATCGAGGAGCAATAAAAGCAACATGTGAGGTGAGGTAGTATGGCTTAGAAGGATGCTGTCAGACATGCAAATGGCTTGAGCAGAGCCTTCACCCTCTTCTGTGACAATCAAGGGGTGCCAAAACTTGCCAAGAATCCAATCTTTTATGAATATACCAAACATGTGGAACTACGTTGTCATTCATCAGACAACTTGTAGAAGATGAATTGGTTATGTTGTAGTATTGATGAATTGGTTATGTTGTAGTATTGTCCTTCTCAGGATCAAACTGCAGACATTAAGGTAGGGTAATAAAGTAAGGTTTCATTTATATTGGTCAATTAGCTTTTAGGATAGACTTTAGTAATATTCTTTATTCTTTTTGCTTTATTAGTTGTTGGTCTTATCCTCTTTGGATAAAGTGTTTGTAATCTTATTGAAGGATGCTTTCGCTCCTTTGTTTAATATCAAATACCTTGGTAATCATTCTATGTTAAATTTTTGTTATATCCTTGGGCAAAACAATACTCTTGCATAAAAAAATGGCGAGTCAATTGCACAAGCATTTGTAGAGTTTGTAGAAATGACTTGTGAAGCTATTCTGGAGCAATGATAATTGTTGTAGACAGTCATTTTGTAGCTTCCTCACATGCACAAGCATTGGTAGAGTTTGTAGAAATGACTCATGAAGCTGTTCTGGAGCAATGATTATTGTTATACATAGTCATTTTGTAGTTTCCTTCCTGTTGCTGCAGAAAGTTGTTTGCAACAGTTATTCAATTGCTGCAGAAAGTTGCTTGCAACAGTTAACCAATTGCTGCAGAAAGCCAGCTACAATAGTTATCCAGTTGCCACAGAAAGCCACTTGTAACAGTTTTATAGTTGATATGGAAAGTTGTTTGGAACAACCACGTGACTGCTGTTGAAAGACAGTTGTGGCAGTTAAGCAGTTGTTGTGGAAAGACATTTGCATCAGTTGCACAGATACTATGAAAAGTTGGTTGCAGAAATTATGTAACTGTGGAAAGTTGTTTGCAACAGTCACACAACTGCTGCAGAAAGTTGTTTGCAGCAGTTACACTGCTGCTGCAGAAAAATCAGTTACAACCATTTGTTGTGATGCCAATGAGGAACTGTTCAACGGCAAATAACACAATTATCATGATTTCCTTTAGCCTGGTTGTGCAAAGATTGAACTTTTCCAATAAGGGAGCATCACAAAGGTGTTGTGGAAAAGGTTATGATGATGTTGATAAGATGAAACAAAAAAGAAACTTGTAGTTTGATTGCTTATCATTGCTTGAATGAAATTTCTTTGCAGAGGAATATTCCAAAAATGGAAGAAGTTGAGAAACCAGTGGGATATGAAAGGCTAACTTGGAAGGTGAAGAGCCCACCTATCAAATGCTGGACATCCAATCATTAGATTGGATTTTGTAATCATTTTTTCTGTTCAGTTCATTGGGAAATGGGAAGGTAATCAGGCTAGAGCTATAGTAGCTTTTTGTAGAGCCATTTGCATGAGTTTTGGAAGCTTTCTTGTACATTATGTAGTTGTGGCAGTGTTGGTTGTTTTCAGT
This sequence comes from Sequoia sempervirens, assembly GCA_007258455.2. Taxonomy (NCBI): domain Eukaryota; kingdom Viridiplantae; phylum Streptophyta; class Pinopsida; order Cupressales; family Cupressaceae; genus Sequoia; species Sequoia sempervirens. The sequence continues at coordinate 116,240 of VDFB02287394.1, forward strand.
TGTAATAATGAACATTATACTATCAGTAGTGAACTGGTTGCATAAATAAAACAATGGCATACATCATTTTGTTCCTGAACAATGGCCTGTCTATGTTGTCTTGTTTATTTTGTCTATAGCATGTCAGTTTTGCAGCAATAAACAATGTTTTACATCACATTTTGTCTAATGCTCTGTTCACTAGCAATAAACATGTGTCTGTAACAAATGTTTGTGTTACTGCAGTAATAAAAATTAGAGTATGATACTGTTCCCCAATGTTCTTCACAACAAATAAATGTGTGTTTTGAGTGGTTTGTCAACTGGGCTGCAAGGACAAGGCTGTCATTAATTTGAACCCCCATCCTTGGCTTATGTATTCTTGTTATGGAACAACATGCACCTGAATTCAGCTTTACATAGCTCAATATCTTGCAGAGGATATTCAAAGGAGCGGTATTATCTATGGCTAGGACGAAATAAGGATGTACTACAATTCTTAAAGGGCTCTTTGTTCCCTATCTTCCAATGATTTGTATTGGGGATGGATACTTGATCTAACTTTGTATTTGGACATCTTAGTTTTCACTACCAAAGATTGGAGCATGCCTGAATTATTAGGAGAGCTTTGTCTGCACCTCGAATATGGTGTGTTCTATTGCTTGGTAATTAATTTCCAACTTCTTGTAGCCTCAAGAAGATCTTGTGCATTGTCTAACAAGCAATGATGATTGAGAGAATTGAAATGAGTTGAGGCTTGGTCATATTAGAGGATGCAATGAAGCACAAAGTCACCAATGTGGAGATTTCCTTATCGGATATTGTGAAATTACAAAGCTAAAATTTACTATCAAAGTCATAATGCTGCATGTTTGATATTTCATTCTATTTCATAAGAGATATTGAAACCTCCTAATGTTCCTAACATGAGCTAGAAAGGAAAAAAATGAAAACTCTAGTACTCTCAATTAATGACTCAAGTAGGTTAATGCGACTGAAAATTAGAAGAATTAAAATGGTAATCTAAAATTAGAAAAGGAATCCGACAACATTAAAAATCTAAATTTATATTCATGAAGCAAAAGAGCCTTATACAGGAGTAAAAGACCAAGTGAGGAGACCCTAGATACATCAACATACAAAATGCCATGTGTTACAAAACAGTCCTGTCAAAGAAAGGACCCATGCGAAAAAGATGACCTTGTAGCTGATGGAAGAGGAGAATCCTAATCTATGTAAGAGTTACAATCAGAAGAGAGCTGATGGAGGAGGAGAATCCCAATCTACATAAGTGATAGGATTAAAAGAGAGGCCAACATCCTTGGTGATCACCATGAAATGTCCAATATAGTTTCTATTGATATCCTCCAGAGAATGACCTTAACTACAAGGACATGCTTGAATAATCTTGAAATTTTTATCTGTTAAGAAGAAAATATAATTAAGAAGACACATATAAGAGATAGTGAAATTTTAGCACTTTCAATCTTCTTTCCCAAGAAAAGCGAATTATCTCTTGGTCATAATTCCATCAAAACTATTCCTTAACAAGCCCCTGACTTGTTGGATGAATACTGTCAAAATTCAAAGATTCACTAATCTAGATTACAAATGAATCAATCCAAAAATGAGGAGTTGACAATTTGATTTCCGACTCTAGGTGAATCTAAGTGCATCATAATTTACATGAGGTTACAATTATGACTTTCTTTCTTATTATGAATCAGATTTAAATCCAGACATTAGAACGGCAAAGAGCAAAAGAATGTTAGTTTTGTCAATGGCAAGCATGAAAATGTAGATGATAATTGATTGATGATGATTGTTTCCCATTTCTTTGACAAAACAAGTCTATCTTCATTGTTGCATTATCTACTTGGTGCATAAACTATTCACTTTAAAATTTGTTTTATACTTTGCAGGAAGAGGACCTTGAAGTGATCTTTTCACGCTTTGGGAAAGTAATATCGTGAGTGCATGATGGACTTTTTACTTCCTTCTTATAGTGATACAAAAAGGCCTTTTAATACCTGAATTGTCTCTAGTTATTCTTAGCAAGTGACATTATGCTTTACCATTTCACCATTATTTTATTACTTTTGCTAGATGCTTAACTACTTGTATTGGCATGGAAAACTAGGGCTGATATTATAAGAGACTACAAGACAGGAGACAGTTTATGTTATGCTTTCATTGGTATGTTTTCTTGTCGATCTCCTTTTTCTAAGGCTGACATCATGCACTTGATAATGAGCATTTCAGCTTTGCAAATCAGGTATTCTTGTAGCTATTTGTAATTTCAAAGAAGGATGAAGAAGTTGGTTGATAACAATAATCTGCAAGAAATAAATTGTTGGAAAGGAGAACATCTCTGAATTTGTTAAATGCTACTTTTTAGTGGAGAGTGTCTAGTGCTGATGATGATGCAATTTGGCTAGCACTGTCATGTTTGTAGCAGTAACATGTATTATATTATTTTCCATGTGTACATTTTCTAGTGATATTCGATTACTATGGGACCAAATTTCATTTAGAACAGTTATAAGCAATGTATTTGCAGAACATATGTGATAATTAAGTTGGTTCAATATTACTTTTTGTTAAAGCATATCTTATTGGCTAGCTTTTGTCAAATGCTTATGTCTTGTTGTGTGTTAAGACATGGTCATCGGTAGGGGATAACCGTTCATGCAACATGTAAGACAGGGATGCCTACCTAGAAATTTGAGTGGAGGATCCCCCAAGCATCTTTGCATTTGCAAATTCAAGGAATAGTTTAGCTCATAAAGTGCTACGTTAAATTTTTGAAATAACTGTGATTGATAATATATCTTAGTGTGAGTTATAATGCACTATATTAGGAAGATAACACGCTAGTCTCCCTTACTTAATTTAGTTGTTAGTTGACGGTCAATAAGAATATAAGAAAATGTAGAAAATTGGAGGAGAAGCTTGTAATGGCTTTGACAAACTTGCAAGGGGCTTCTAGGAAAAACTGATAAAATTGTGGTTGATGTGTCATTGAGGCCTATGAATGGCAATTGAACAGCATGTAGGAGTTGTATTTGCATTTTAATTAGTACATGTCCTTCGGTAGCATGGTGCTCCATAGGAAGCACAAGATCAAACGATATTATAGATAGATGTTTCTGTTGTTGTCATTATTGATTTGGAGCATCCTCCCCTCATGTATGGTTATCTTTTGACCACAAATATAGTAATATGATACTTGGTAAGTTAATACATTATTTGATTGGTATTGGTTTTGAAATTGACACATGATAGCAAAGAGAGGAAAGAGAACACACGGGCTGCTAAAAATGCTTGCCAGGGGGATGAAGGTGACACAAGTGAAAACACTGCAGAAAGTTATGGGATGAGATGAGATGTGCAACCATACACTGTACTGCTCCTCCCATGTTAACAGGGAAGTAATATTATTAGAGAAAAATATGAAAAGGGAAGATATAAATGTTGGAAATGTTTTCATTGATGTCAAAGGAAAGAATTGATTGTTGTCATTGATGTCAAAGGTGTTGGACTTGCCATTGCACCAAAAGATCGACCTGTCAATGCTTGATACAAGCTTTGGTTAAGAACAACAGGAGGTGGTTAGACCATGTCACAAACCCAAGTGCTAGTGCTGCAAGGAAGACCAAGGGTCGCACCTTGCAACAATCCCCCCCCCCCCCAGCACAAGCATGGGGTTTGAACTTGTGACTAGCTCTGATACCAATTGTTGGTGTTAAAATGATTAAATTTCTTTCAAATTATAACCAGAATGTTGAACCTGATAAATATGAAGTTGATGCCAAATCAGTATTGAAAATACTAATCATGAATTCACAAGTTTGAACTTTTCCTTAATGGTATTCGATCTACAAGAGCAGAACATTTATTGATTTCGATGTCTCCAATTGTGGATCGGATCTACATTAAATATATAAGAGACACATCCCATGAGCGGATGTCTCATGAATTGTGCCTTTTCATCTAAACTAAACACCCGATCATCAATTAGGAGTTAGTTACTTAATAAACATAAATGCTTACTAAGTTCGATCTGATTTTATCTTGCACAAATAAACAATTTCCAATCTGGAAATGATCACCGATAATGATGCTCGATCGGGATCCTATATGAAACATGAAATGCTAATAATCCGCAATTAATAACCTCTAAATGCAGATCGATAATATACTTGGAATGTAGTAGATTTCAATATAAATGATGATGTATACAATTAATATATATATATATATATGTGTGTGTGTGTGTGTGTGTACATATGTTAGTACATACTGACATATATATACACACACATATGATCATCATTTCCATATCTGACCGAAGCTACCATATTTCAACAGTTGGACTTGTCGTTGCACCAAAAGATCGACCTATCAATGCCCAATACAAGATACAGTTAAGAACCACAAGAGGCGGTTAGACCATGTCACAAACCCAAGCGCTAGTGCTGCAAGAAAGACCAAGGGTCACACCTTTCAACAAAAGGCATATGGTGATAATTGTGAATCTGCCAGATTTGGACGAGACTCTTAGCTAAAGCTATGGAAGTTGACAAATGCTCTAATTGTCTAACCATTCATTGAGAAAAGATGTAGAGAAGAATGCCATGTATATGTGCTTGGAGCTATGCATTAAGATGGACACAGAGAGGAATGCTTTTCATATAAAATGATAGTGTTGAACAAGGATGTTATTAGTTCACATGTTTGTTGAGTCAACATGCCTGATCATGATGATGTGAGAGCTGTAATGAAGAAGTACCGGGTATAGAAAACCAAGAGGGGCATGTACAAGGCAACTGTCAAACTAACTCCAAACTTGCAGGCTGACCCGTTGAAGGAATAAACATATACATATATAGTCATCCAAAACAATTATAAAAGAAGTGCTTTATTAATATGGAGTATATGTATTATGAGATGCAGCGAATAGTATATATGGAGAGTGCAGCAATTAGTATATTTGAATGAGCAGCGAATGTCATTAAGAAGCAACACATGTAGTGATTAAAGAATGAGGAGCAACAACTAATATTTATATAGCAGCGATTTCATTGGAAGACAGTGATTATGTTTAAAGGCATTGGGTATACTAATGTCAGCAATGCAGTATGAGCTGTGATTATACTTTCAAGAGTAACAATGAAAGTATTAAAAGATAAATAATTTATAAATGGAGCAGTGATTAAAAGTATTTGAAGAAAAGCAGAAAAAGACAAAAGGCAGAGAAGAAAAAAACAGAATAAATCAAAATAGAATAAGACAAAAAAAGGAGAAGGCAGCAATTAAATTAAAAACAATAAAAGCAAGTTCATTAACATTAGTGCTCATGAAGTATGCTAACCAATTTTTTCGATAGAATTACACAACATAACCAGCAATAGTTAACTGGATTAGCGTTAGCATCAAACTGAAAACCAAACTTGAAAGAACTACTCAACGTCAAGAATGTGCACCTAAGATCCCATTGGGGGCGAGGTGCTAACATATGATGGAGTGTTTAATTGAAACTAGAAATTAATAGGCGGATAACCAGCCATGAAAAACATTTTCCACACTACCACCAAACAGTGGGGGGAAAAGATTACAATTAAAAACAATTCGTCCGCTGCGGCGGGCATCCACAGAGCTGTGGGAATTCATCACTACGAAAGTGGGTACAAGAGCGTTACAATAAGATTATCCACACTGGCGGTAAACCATCCAGGGGTGATTAATGTGAAAACAATAAGTAATTGTAGAACTGGAAATGGTTGGATTAGTAATGCTTAATCTCAACCTATACAAATTAAACTCTGCAGATTACAATTACATTGATAGAGAATGAAGCTTAAGAAGAGAAGTGTGAATTCTAACAATCATATAACACTCCAAAACTGAAGTTGAAGACCAAAAACTAAGAACTATAAGAATCTGATATAAAAATCAGAATTCTAGAAATTCAAACCAGCTATAGAGAAAATCATGAAATGCTCATAAGTAGGTCAAATTACCTCCGAATCGAATGAGACCAAGTGCAACTGATTGCTAGAAGGTAGGCGACCAAACAGAAATGATGAAACAGCTCCAAAGAACCTCTGTTAATTTTGCACGAATTCCAAAGCTCTTCTAGAAAAGTACGACCCTCCTTGAAGGGGCGATTTCTCCTTAAAAATCAGGTTCTCAATAATAAAATCCAAGAATTGGTAGAAAGGGGCACCCTTGAACAACAAACTGAATGGTAAAATGCCCAGAACCAAATTCAAACTAAAAAATAAGTTCTAACATGAAATCACCTTCAGCTGTAGATGAAACAGCAAAACCAAAATTGATGAATCTTCAAAATTTCTTCACAATTAAGCTCAATCTGCTAGTCAGGATGAGAAGCAACTAATTCCAACTAGATGTTGTATTTCAAACATGAAATTGGATGATTGGCTAGGAGGTAGCATCCTCGAAGCAAGAATTCATTTGTCATTCCGACATCATAACAGTATAATAATATGAATGGATACCAAAGCTGAGATAAAACCTTCATTTTTATAGAAGAGTAGAAGACTCATCAACTCCTCAAGAAAAGACGCCAACAGTCACAGAGGCTCTTCAAAATTCCACAAAAACCATTCAGCTTCTCAAAAATGCGTCCACTTTACAAGGCATTATAAAAATCTTTATTTTAAAAAGTTAAACTCCTTCAAAATGGCGTCCACTTTATTTCTCAAGGCTTTTGTCTTAATTAAAAAATTAAATCACTTTATGAGAGCATACCCCTTCTAAGTCCCCCTTTTAAACACAACTTAAGTTTTCTTGCTAGGCCAAGGGGTCAACTGCAAAATATAACCTTAATGCCTTTATTCAACATAAAAATGCCTTAAGAGGTCAAACATGAACTGCAAATGAAAGCTCCAACTGGAAATGAAGTACTGAAGGCTGACAAACACCATACTGCTTAAAATAGAATTTAGTATAAATAGTAAACTCTTAGAAAATGCCAATGAACCTCAGAACAGGAAACCCTAATTTTACCACACACGCCTACAGGCTTCCGGAATAGGCTGATGAGTGTCAGAACCGATTACTGATGAGAAGGGGACATTACAGTTCACCCTCCTCAAAATTGCTTGTCCTCAAGCAACTAAAAAGATGGATGCAACAAGATCTGTTCTCCTTCCCACGTGGCATCTTCAATAGGCAAATTCCTCCATCTAACCAAGTATTCTTTGATTGTCCTTCTCCTCAAAGAACGCTCTCTAGTATCAAGGATTTCTTCAGGAATCGACACCAACTGACCTTCCTCATCCAATGGAGGTAATTCTGAAGTAGCCACCACGTTGTGTCCAATTGCCTTCTTGAGGCGTGACACATGAAAGACATTATGAACTTTGCTTTCAGTTGGAAGCTCCAACTCATAAGCAACTTCACCAATCCTCTTGGTGACTTTGAAAGGACCATAGAAACGTGGCTTCAACTTTTCTGCACCACTTTTCTTGAGAGAAGATTGTCTATATGGCTGAAGCCTCAAATAGACCATGTCCCCAACATTAAAAGATCTCTCAACACGCTGCTGATCAGCGTATAACTTCTTCTGATTTTGAGCTTGTTGCAGATTTTCTTTGAGAGATTTCAAGATGTCTTGGCTCTGTTGTAGCATATCCAATGCTTGTGGAGCTCCACTATCACCAAAAACTAAATCAACAAAATTAGTAGCTTCATAACCATAAAGGGCCATAAAAGGTGACATTTTAATTGACATGTGATAAGAAGAGTTATAACAATACTCTCCTAAATGAAGCCATTTAATCCAAGCTCTTTGCTGTCCTGAAACATAGTTTCTTAGGTAGCTCTCTAACCACTTGTTAACAATTTCTGATTGCCCATCTGTTTGTGGGTGATAACTAGTGCTTGGAGTAAGCACTATCCCACTCAATCTGAAGATCTCTTGCCAAAAAACACTTAGGAACTTGCTGTCCCTATCACTGACAATAGTTTTAGGCAACCCATGCAAACGGAAGACCTCTCTGAAAAACAACTCAGCCACTTGAGCTGCTGTAAATGAAGTGGTGACAGCAAAGAAATGAGCAAATTTCGTTAGTCTATCAACCACAACAAAAATACAATCACGTCCTTCCACCTTGGGCAACCCTGTGATGAAATCTATGGCAATACTTTCCCATTTCTGATTCGGAATGGGCAAGGGCTGTAGCAGACCAGCTGGATAAGAGTGTTCATTTTTATTTCTTTGACAAATCGGACACTCTCTAATGTAGTTCAAAACTTCTTCTTTCAATCCTTTCCAAGTGAATCTTTCACGAATCTGCTTATAAGTCTTGAAAATCCCTTGATGACCAACAAGGGGAACATCATGAAAAAATTGTAGAATCTTCTTTTTAAGCTTAGATTCTTGCACTAAAAAGATTCTATCTTTATAGTAAATTATACCGTCAACCAACTTATACCTTTCATCAACCAAATGACCTTTTAGCAAGTTAGTTACAAACTGATTTTTAACATAATCAGCAGCAATTAACTCCTTCCAATCTGCTGATAACTCACAAAGTGACTGCAAATGAGGCCTTCTTGAAAGAGCATCAGCCACTATGTTATTTTTCCCTTTGACATATTCAATGTCAAAGTCATATGCTTGGAGCTTACTTACCCACTTCTGCTGCCTTTCATTCAAATCCTTTTGGCGCATAAAATGTTTAAGATTATTGTGGTCAGTCTTAACAACAAATTTACTTCCCACCAAGTATTGACGGAATTTAGACAAAGCATGCATGATGGCAAGCATCTCTGTCATAAATGGAGTAAGTTTTTTCTGCTCCTCTCAACTTCCGGCTCTCGAATGCAATAGGATGTTTGTCTTGCATTAGAACAACTCCAACACCTTCACCTGAAGCATCACACTGTAATTCAAAAGATTTTGTAAAATCCAGAAGAGCCAACACTGGACAAGTACTCATGATTTGCTTAAACTTATCAAAAACTTCTTGTGCCTTCTTAGTCCAAAGAAAAGCTCCTTTCTTTGTAAGATCTGTGAGAGGTGCTGCTTGATGAGAATATCCTTTCACAAATCTTCTATAGAATCCACATAACCCTAAAAATCCTCTCAAATGAGAAATATTCTTTGGAGTTGGCCAATCAAGAATGGCCCTTATCTTTTCTGGATCAACTTTCACACCCTTTGAACTGATAATGTGACCAAGATACAAGAGTTCTGTCATCCCAAACTCACACTTTGATTCTTTGGCAAACAAACATTCCACCTCTAAAATACTAAGCACTTCTTCCAAATGCTTTAGGTGCTCTTCCCATGACTTACTGAAAATGAGAATGTCGTCAAAGAAGATGAGCACAAACTTCCTCAATTGTTGTCTAAAAATCTTGTTCATACAAGATTGGAATGTAGCTGGAGCATTTGTCAAACCAAAAGGCATGACAAGAAATTCAAAATGCCCAAAATGGCATCTAAACGCTGTCTTCTCTATATCCGCCTCCCTCATTCTGATCTGATGATAGCCTGAACAAAGATCAATCTTCGAGAAGAACATAGCCCCATGGAGCTCATCTATAAGCTCATCAATCCTAGGGATTGGATATCTATTCTTGATGGTCTTCTGATTTAATGCGTGGTAGTCAACACACATACGCATTGTGCCATCTTTCTTTTTGACCAGCACCACTGCAGAAGCAAAAGGACTCTTGCTTGGTCTAATGAAACCACTCTCCAACAGCTCCTTGATGGCTTTTTCAATTTCATCTTTCTGCTTTTTTGGATAGCGGTAAGGTGTAGTCATGACAGGTTTTGCTCCCTCTTCTAACTCAATTACATGTTCAAAACCTCTTTCAGGAGGTCTTCCAGGAGGTAGGCTTCCAAAGACTTTGCTCTTCTTTGAAAGTAAGGTTTAAATATCAAGGTGATATTGCCTTTTCTCCTCTACCGGATCAGCTGGTAGAACCATACATTCAGCTGGAAATGAAGTACTGAAGGCTGACAAACTCCATACTGCGTAAAATAGAATTTACTATAAATAGTAAACTCTCAGAAAATGCCAATGAACCTCAGAACAGGAAACCCTAATTTTACCTCACACACGCCTACAGGCTTCCGGAATAGGCTGATGAGTGTCCGAACAGATTACTGATGAGAAGGGGACATTACAGCTCAAGTCTAATAAAGATCATGATTAATAAAAGATAATGTTAGAAGGCTGCAGTTAATTGTATGATAGCAGTGATTCATATTATTTAAAGAAAGAAGCGATTAATATGGCAGCGATCATAGGTTTAGACAAGGCAACATTTTAACAAAAAGAAATTACTTCAAACAAAAAGTGCAGCAATTAATATTAGTTAGTGAGGGGCAACATTAATATAAGGCAGCGATTCATTTTTGATGAGGTGTGACTCTATAATGAATAAGATATAAAAGAAGTTGGTAAACATGATTCATATTATTTAAAGAAAGAAGTGATTAATATGGCAGCGATCATAGGTTTAGACAAGGCAACACTTTAACAAAAAGAAATTACTTCAAACAAAAAGTGCAGCGATTAATATTAGTTAGTCAGGGGTAACATTAATAAAAGGCAGCGATTCATTTTTGATGAGGCACGACTCTATAATGAATAAGATATAAAAGAAGTTTGTAAACATGAAGAAGAGAGAGCAAAGGTGATGGAATAAAGAAAGAAATAAAACAATACACCTGAAGAATAATATACAGATTTAACACAGGTTGATATGCTGTGGTTAAGGGTTTCCACGTAAATATCTTGTGTTATTGTGTTATTCTCATGTGCATGATTATTGATGTTGAATAAATGATGTTATTGATATTGATCAAGTTTTAAATATGGTATTAAGTTTGAAAAAGTAAACATTATTGTTATACTGATTCACCCCCCTCTCAGTATAATCGTGTGCTCATCAATAAATACTTACATGAATGTTACCCACAAAAATGGTTCAACTTTTCAGATATGACCAAGGATTCAATTAGATCATTAATAATTATGGATTGGTAATGTTTCTAATGTATATGCTTAGCTGTTGAGCACTAAAGAAGGGCAACTTGTTGAAATGCTGAAATTCAGGTTGATTTTAGAAGTCAACTTTGATTGGCTTCAAATTTTTGTATTCTTATTCTGGCAATGAACCATTGTGCTTCTGATCTCTAATTTCTCAACTCTATGCTTGTAGAAATCAAGAAACAAGAAATATGTACTGTGCTACTTGAATACAATCCAAGTGATAGACAAGAGAAGAAGGAAAGACTATGAAAAATAAAGCGAGCACCATATTTACCCTAGAAACCCTTTGAAGAAGGAAAAATCAGCTTTGAGTGGGAATGACTACTACCATAATGCATTATCAAATTGACAAGTACAAGAAATTATCCCTAAAGGACGTGAATGACATCTGCTCCTTGCTCCATTAGCATTGAAAGACACTTGTTTGTCTATGCTTCTACAAGCAAACTATGATGCCGGGATTATACTTTATGATACTCTCCTTAAATCATACTTTCCTACTTCTCTTATAATTGCTGCTTGTGCTGGAGTATTCTCCTGAGCTCTAGACAAACACCTGTGGAATTTGGAAGCTGAGAAGTTATCTTCTGTTTCATATTTCTTTTGCATAATTAGGGGTCAATTTTACACTCTTCAAGCTACAGTTCTGCAAATTTCTAAAAATTGTATTTTGTTGTTCTCTGAAGACTGAAAATGATTCCTTCATTAAATTCAGTTTTGTTCATGATCCCTCCCTATTTCCCATGATGGATCACTTCCATTTGTGAGATCTGTGTGTGTTGAAACTCCAATAACTACAACTTTTGTAATGCTCAAGGCATGGTACAATGGTTACTATGGGCTAGGAAGAATTATAAAAGTTCCTCCCTACTTGCTACACGACAAGTACAAATTTTACATGTTACAATGAATGCATTGCAATGGAAGAAAATATGCTACAACATGGCCATGGTGTTGTACATACCACAAAACTCCACAAAAGATTCTCAACCAGTGTTCCACGAGGACGCGTCCCCCCAAAAAACCCCGTGTTTCCTAGACGTCCCCATCTCAGAGACTTGGGAACTTGGGGGGGCATCCCCTCACCAGCCCACCACCAGTGTCAACATCCCACCACCAATGTTGCTGTTTCGAAGATGTTGCTAGGAATTCAAGGACATTAAGGTGTCCTCAAGATGTCTAGGGGACTCCTAGTTGTCTCCAAGATGTATAATTCTCATACTTATGCATCCATTTATAACTATTTCTTCATGTACTATATGTATTTCAACGCCTTGCCACCACCCTGCCATTGTCCCCCCGTCGTGCGCCCATCGTCCCCAAACTTAGGCCCTTGGTCCCCTCGTCCTCAAAACCCATCCCCATGTCCTTGTGTCCCCTCGTTAGGGAACTCTGTGGAACTAGGTTCCCAACCACTCAAATATCAAATTGATCCATAATTTCTCAGCTATGTACTTCTAGGGATAAAATACTAAGAAATATGTACTATACTACTTAAATGCAATTTAAATGATAGTCTAGAGGGGAAGGAAAGACTTAAAAATTGTGAACACATTATTGACCCTAGAAACCCTCTGAAGAAGGAAAAGCTAGCTTTGGTAGTGGCAATGGCACTACTACCATAATGTATTATCAAATTGGTAAGTATAAAGAATTATGTTGAAGGATAGGGATGCAATTTGCTCCTTGCTCCTTGCTCCTTTCAATAAACACTATGGCTATGGATCCAATCTTCTTGTAATAACCACCCATAATTTTTTTTTGCCAATATGAAATGACAACTTCAACTTGCAAAATAAGATTCATTTGCTAGTACAAGGCCTAATATAATAGATCAACATGCATACATTTGTTGTTGCAAATCTGATATGGAAATTATGCATTCATTCATTTTCCGTTACAATATCTCTATGTTACTGGTTCGACAGTTTGTAGGTACAGGTCCTGGTTGGGTCATGCCCGGGTCCAAGGTCCGGGTTTCGTCTGGCCTGGGTCTGGATGGGGTTCGGCCCTAATGGACCAGAGAGAACCTGGCTCGAATTCGGAGTTTTTTTCTGCCCACCTACAATTTGCGTGACAAATATCCCTCTCGTTCCGATCGGTAGTTGCTTGCTAGGTTGAGTCTTAAATCTCCAACAATGATGTTTTCAAAAGGGCACTTCAGACCTGATCTATGCATCAATGTGAGCTTTCTTCCCGCCCTTATGTTTACCATTTTCTACCCACCTGCAATTCGCGTGACAAGTATCTAGATAAAGCCATCGACCTTGGACTCGCCTATGCATCAACATCGAAGGCTATGTCAACTATCTTTGCACTCTGTTGATGATTATGACAGCGTCGGGCTTCTACTTCCAACCCAAATCATTCAATGAAGAACAAATTAAATGCATAGCCTAACGGCTATTTAATTTGTCAAGGTAACTTTTGATGAAGAGGCACTTCATCATTAATATAATATTTAATTATTATCAATGAGGCTGACTTGTTTATTTCGCCACCCTTGAAGAGTTACGATGTTTGGAGGACGACTTCATGTTTTTGAAGAGACGTGATTCTTGGGAGAAGGCCGACATGAAGACCTGAAGAGTTGCGACCTCTCTCCCTCTCTTGTATTTATATGTGATGCTCATTCATTGTGTTATATCGATTATTACATTTCATCATTCATAGTTCGAGTTTAGGCAAGTGCGAATTTATACAAGTTCAGATCAAAGTCATTGAAGGAGGTTGATATATGTATCAAGAGCGTTATATTATCTTCAAGTGATATCGCATCACTTTGGTGCTATGTTTGGCCTCATTATTGGCCTCATTGTAAGGGAGTTCATTATTTGATATTCAATATATAAGTGATATATTGTTGTTGGGTTTTTCTCCCTCAAGTGGAGGGTTTTCCTAGGATATATACTGTGTTTGTGTGTTTGATTTTTGAATTAAATTCTGCTTTTCTAATCTGATCACAGAAAACTAGCATGGTATCAGAGTGGGTTAAGTAAAGATCTGACTAGGTTTGGCTAAGTAGTATAAGTCAGATCTAGAAAGAGACAATCTCAGATTGGTGGTATATGTTTGGTAGTCGCTGGAGACCATAGGAGTCCAAAGGTTGCCGAAAGTTGCTTCACAAAGAGTTCGAATAATCTAAGTCAGACAACACTATTTTCCTTGAGTCTGATTCTAATGATTATCGTCATTCTCTCATCCGCCTAAGTTTAATATTCAGGATTCACTTGTTCTAGTCATTGGATTTGATATCAGCTATTTAGGTGGGTGATCAGAGCTGAATTGTGGCAGAGCCACAGGATCCCGCTTTCTCACACATCTCGATTCAAGAAGTCACAATTCATACAGAAGAGTGCTTCTGGGTAGAGTCGCTTGAGGCAGCAAAGCATATCGTTCTTTGTCAGGCAAGAGGACCTCACACCAAGCGCCACTCATTCACCCGTACAAGACATCATTGTGCCTTTACTCGTGCCCAAACGTTTTAGGGATTGAGTTATTGGAAATTGTTTACAGTGGCCATTAGGTGTTTTAGAAGGCGCTATCTTGGGGGCGGCAGCGATTCTGGATCGTGCTCTTTTAAGAGCCCTTCTTTATTTCATTCTTGTTGGTTAAGGATGTTACTGTTGGTGCGAGAGGCGCGATTTGGTAAAGTTTTGTATTCTTGTGTATGCACAAGTTCAACGTTTTTTTTATGACCTTGAAATATACCAAACCAATTTTTTTCAATTTTTGATTACAATGAACAATGCAACACACATCTGTTAGGGTTAGCACTTGAACCAAAACGATGCAGAATTCAACTCTAACCAAGAATGTACACCAGGATCCCAAGTTGGGCAAGGTGTGAGCATATGGTCAGAGGATCTCAATGCAATGCTTATAAAAGGAACTCTAACCAAGAATGCGTCGGATGACGACGGGCATATGGTCAAAGGGTCTTAATGCAATGCTGATACAAAGAACTCTAACCAAGAATGCACTGAATGATGATGAGCATGTGGTCAAAGGATCCCTACCAACTACAAATGCTGAAAGTAAACTTGACGCCAAGCATGTGCTTTCCAACCCAAGGCGGGAATGGAGCTACCATATGGCGGAGATACTAAGAACTACAATGCAATCCAAAATGAAATAGGCGGCAAGCCAGCCTCTTGCACTTATTCAGTGGGTATTACAAGCATGAAGAGAAATATGAGTAGAAATGCTGATAGTACTACTGTTCAACTTACAATATAATAGAGAACGCCTGCCAAGAGCATAAGATTAGGACTATTTGATGCTGCAACAATATAGAAGACTTTCCCTTGCTTAACAAATATGCTAAGACCAAGAACTCCACTCAAAGAATCAACCTTGATATTCTGATTTGTGACACACCTGCACTTGAAATGCTTAATCAGCAACACTAGGAACCACTAATTTGCTCACTACTCCCTCAATACTCAACCAAATGACCTCAAATCAAATGCAATGGCTTCCTATGACAAGGGCAACCAAGTTGCATACAAGAAACCACACTCAAACCTACATAATTATTTAACACACTTCCCAATGCACTTCAAAGAGGGGCGGCCATGCAAGAAAAGGCGATTTTCTTTATAAATTCAAGTTCTTCATAATAAAATCTGCAAGTTAGCACAAAGGGGCGCCCAACCTAAAGGAATTGAAATATGCAACACCCAGAATGAATATATTTTTATTTTCAAATATATGAATGAAACTACAAATCAGCCATGATATCAGCAACTCCAGATTTTTGATAAGATATGCAAGAAACTGAACTACAATGCCAAAACAAAGCTACAATGCAAACCTCACTACAAAAATCCTCTCAACAACAAGCTAATTTCTCCACTAGATGCTATCTCTCAAGCACGAAGTTGGGCTAAGGCTTGGAGGCATTCATTTCTCGAAGCAATTCCAGCACCATTTCGACAGCATAACAATACTCAAGAAATCAGATGATAAAATGAAGAGAAGAGGCCTCCTTTTATAGACTCAACAAAAGCATCTCCGGAAGCTTCTAGAAAGGGCGCCCAAATTTCAAATTTAAAATTACTTTATTTTCCTCCAAAGAATGGCGTCCCTCCTCTCAAGGCAATATTTGACCTTTTTAATAAAATAATATGCTTCTAGAAGATGGCGTCCCCCTTAGACTTTTTCATAATTTGGCCTTGGAAATATTTAATTATCTCTTGATGAGGAATTCACCCTTGAGTCCCCCTTTTAAAACAACTTAAAGTGATAAAGCTAGGCCAAGGGGTCAACATTAAAATATAACATTATTTAAATAAATTGAACTTATCTCTCCAAAATGCACCCCAAGGCTAGAAATGAACTATCCAACTGAGCTGGCTGAAGAAGAGAGCCCACTATGCCGGAAACAACAGGACCACTGCCAGAAATAGAATTTACTAAAAATAGTAAATTCCAGAAGATGCTCAGATCGCACTGCAAGTCATACCACTGCGAAGCTCTCTGAAAACCCAGAAAGAATCAATAATTCAATCTCCAAATTTTGAGCAACAACAACCTCCAAAACTGGAAACCCTAACTTCACCCTCCGAGTAGCCTACGGGTCTCCGGAATAGGCCAACGGTCAACTGAAAACATCACGCTTGAGAAGGGGACTGTTTAGGAGAAAGCATTTTTATGGAGCAATATATAGATAGTTGAAGGATTTTGAGTCTGTAAATCTTAGACATGTCTAGAAGGCATGGGAAAAGCTGTTGAGTCTATGTGTGTAAGTGCCATGGAAAGAAAGTGTTGGAGTCAATGCTATTTTTTTTTGTGTGCTAACATGTCTTATGTAGTGCGGATGAATGCCCTATTGCTGTGCTAAGGGGTCTTGATGTGTGGGAGTCATGTTTTGTTAAAACTGATATGAGAATGTTATTGTCACCTCTTTAGGCATGGGCAGTATTAAAGTTTGAGTAACTTTTGGGCTAGTTTCGCTTGATGTGAAGTTGTGTCTTTCAAGTTACTATTCCATTGCTTGTTTTGAGTTCTGGGTGTGCATAAATTCTCTGAGCCATGTTTATGGAAAGAAGTCGTGATAACTTATTTTCACTCTTTTGATTACTTAAACTCCTTCATCGCATGAGTATTGGTGCGTTGATTCATAATGAGATCGCAAGATTTAAATGGAATCAGTGGAGAAGGAACTACTGTTTCTATAGGTTGTACTAAGCTGAGTCAGCATTCAGGAACAAAATCAATTAAGATCTTAGGAAAGATAAGTGACTTGAAAAGTGTTTATGTGCAACACTTAAGGAGATTTTGATTTTATTGAGATAAGTAATTTTTTTTTTTTGTTTGTACCCTTGCAATCATTTTCTTCTGGGTTGAAATTCAGTTTGCTGAGTTGTGCAAATCTAACATCGTTTATTTGGATCGTGTGTGATTAGTAAAGATCGTGGTTTCTTTTGAATAGTGATCTCTGGTAGAAGATCCTTTGGAGATACCTTTCTTGATTGCGAGTTGTTTCATGCTAGTTGTGAAGATTTCTGAGTGTGACTCATAAATGAAAGGAGAATTGTAAGTTCGATTGTGATTGGTTGGTCACATCGCATGGATTGCAATGGTGCCTTGAGAGGCCTGGTTCTATATTGAATATGTTGGCTACATAATGTATCTAAGAAATCTGTGTTGAACAAATTGTCTTTTATTGTGCTGAGATTAGCACTTTTTAAAGTAGAAAAGATAAAAGCAAGATATATCAGAATCAACAAAGATAAGTCCTATTATTTCTTTATTTTTGATCTTTTGATATTTGCTACATATTTCACTTATAGTTTGATTCTTATATATAAACTATTATTAATCTTTTAGAATGCAGGTTGAATCGAGAAGCAATTGAATGAGTTTACTCAATAACATTCAGAGGGAGTTAAAATCCGAGGATTCAAGGCTCGGGTTGAGAGCATGTTTGAGAAAAGGATTGAGACTCTGTCAATGGAGGGATTTCACTTCCAGAGGATTCTTTGCAAATCTTTTTGGTAGGGATCAAGAGGGAGTTCTGTGACTCACTAAGATGAAGTGAAGGTTGCAGCATTGCAAGGCCAATACTAAAGTCCTTGGAAGACCTCTTCAGCTACTGAGATCAGAATTGCACAAGATAGTCACTTGGATTTGATATTGGTAGCTCTGCAAACCTATTTAGAATAGAGCGATCTGGAATGAGGTCGAGAAGGACAATCCTATACTCTCTACCAGAGGTGTGCACTGGAAAACATTTCTCTAAGGCAAGCGTTGCAAGCAATCTTGGACAAAGAGGTCAAAAGGTTGATGCAAGTACTTGAAGATTTAGAGGGAGCCTATTGAACCTGAAGAAGATGGTGATCTAGTTGAGCCTCTGGAACCAATTGATGGTGAAGCGTTGATCTTGGTTCTTTGTGATGATGATCTATTTCTTACTAGAGAAGATCACCTCATTATCAAATGCAAGGAGTTGGCTTCTGAGTTTGAAATGAAGGATCTTAAGTACATGCATTACTTCCTTGGCTTAGAAGTATGGCAGAGGCCTAATGAGATCATTTTGAGTCAAGGGAAGTATACAATAGACATCTTGAAGAGATTTGGTATGTAGCAAATCCATGTCCTATGGAAACCAATTTTTTCAGAAGTTAAAAGAGGCTGCAACTAGTTCAAATCTGGTGGATCCTACTATGTACAGGCAGCTGATTGGATCGTTGATGTATCTAGTCAATACAAGACAAATACAAATACAATCAATGAGTGCATTCAATTAGTTCATGTATGAACCAAGACAAATACATCTAGTTGCAGGAAAAGCATATCCTGAGATACTTGCATCGCACAGTTGGGTATGGCTTGAGATATTCTTTTGATGTGGACTTGAAGATGCATAGATAGTCTAATTCTGATTGAGTAGGGTGTGTTGCTAATCGAAAGAGCACCTCTGGATGTTGTTTCATTTTGGGGTCTACAATGAATTCCTGCTGTAGCAGGAAGCAATGTTCAGTGGCACTAAGCACCGTAGAGGTTGAGCATATTGCAGCTTGTGTGGCAGCTCGAGAAGCAATGTGGCTTCAAAAGCTCTTTATAAGATTATTTGGACAATCATTGGAGATATAATGGTATTGAGGAAAGCCATCCAGTTGAGATACATTTGCATTGATGAGCAAATGACAAACATTCTCACCAAGCCTCTCTCCAGAGAAAAGTTTGTGCACTTTAGAGACAAGCTTGAAGCTGTGGAGAATGAATCCCTAGCTGAGAAGGAGACTCAACATCAGTGATTTGCTTTAATGCGTTTTCCTCTGAGTTGGAAGAACTTGAGGTGTAGGCCCTTGTTAAAGCATCTTTCTCTGTGATGGTGGAATTTGAGTTGTAAGCCCTTGTTAAAGCATCTTTCTTTGTGATGGAGAAATTTGAGGTGAAAGCCCTTGTTTCCATCCTTTGGGAGTAGCCATGGTGGATGTCATGTTGAGTGGCTCCATGACAACATCACGTGAGAGAGTCCGTGATGATTTTCTTGTACTTGTGTTTATTCACCCTCTACGAGTAGCCATAGTGAACGTCACGATTAGGTGACAACATCACGTTGAGTGATTCTGTGATGGGCACTTGTGCACATTTACCATACATGGGAGTAGCCATGGTGGTTGATATCACGATGAGGTAATATGTTCTTTTTCCACATATGGGTGCAGCCAGTGTGGGTGTTATGTCTTGTATAGCTGGAAGTATTCCTCCCTAGTTGAGAGGGAGTGTTGATGATTATGACAGCGTCAGGCTTCTACTTCCAGCCCAGATCATTCAATGAAGAACAAATTAAATGCATAGCCTAACGGCTATTTAATTCGTCAAGGTAACTTTTGATGAAAATACCTCAAACATAGCACTGAAACTGAATGTTGTCGGTCTATAATGCATTGTAGAATTTTTTGCAGGATTGTTGCTCATAATTTGTAGGTTACAACTGCCATTGAAGACCCTCAAATCACAATGCAAGGATACCATCCAAAGGTACTAAACAGCAATGCATTTACCCAGTGATCTCCTAACACCCTTAACATGCAAGGACAGCTACAGGACTGCTATTGATGAAAGAGCAGCTGCAGGACTGCTGTAACAGATTGCAGGTTATTGCAGCATCACCCTCCTTCAAAATACACCAATTCACCAATCATACATCACTCCAGCTGCAGTGATAGACTACTAGGCATCCAATATCATCCAAACACAGTCAAAATGACAAAGAAGCAACAGTTATAATTTTCAGTTATTTCCAGGTCTGGAAACTGTAATGTCCCCTTCTCAAACCTGATCTTCCCAGTGTTCGTTGGCCTTTTCCGGGGACCCGAAGGCTAGTCGAAAGGTAAAATTAGGGTTTCCTATTTTGAAGGATGTCTTTGCTCGGAGTTGGTGGATTCAATGGCGGATTCTTTCTGGGTTTTCAGAGAACTTCGCAGTGGTATGTTCTTCTTGGCATTCTGAGCATCTTTAGGAATTTACTATTTTTAGTAAATTCTATTTCTGGCAATTTTACAGTTGGGTTTAGCATGGTTGACTTCCTACTTCAGTTTGGTCAGTTGGTTTGCTCATTTATGGCTTCGGGGCACAATTGGAGAGATAAGTTGAGCTATTTAATTAAAAGTCACGTTTTAATGTTATATTTTAACGTTGACCCCCTTGGCCTAGTCTATTGACTTCATGTTGTTTTGGAAAAGTGGTCTTTTGAGGGTGGCGCCTACATTAAAGATTATTTTATAATTTATCAAAGTCAAATCAAGCCTTAAGTTTGGACACATTTATTAAAGTGTTGAATTTATTTAAAAATGTCAAGTTTGAGCTTTGAAGAAAGGGACGCCATCTTTTGAAGGGATTAGGGTTTGACTCTGAAGAGAAGATTAGGGTTTCGAGAAGTCAACAGGAAATTATAAAAGGAAGACTTTGATCCTCAATTGATCATCTTATGTCTACAGTATTGTTATGCTGCCGGTTTGGCTCTAGAATTGCTTCGGGGAATGAAGACCTCCTAGCTCGGGCATTGCTTCTTGCTTGCAACACAGCAACTAGTGGTGATTTAGTATAGTCTTGTGAGTTTCATTGGGATTTGTGCATTGTAATCAGCATTGTGGCTATTTAGTTTCTGATTTTGCATATTAGATCATTTCTAGAATTGCATTATTTATTACAGTAGATTGTCTTTTTCACTCATATGTCAGAAAATACAAAAAATATTCTTCTGGGTATTGTTCATATCCCTCTGTCTGGGAAGGGCGAATCATTGTCTTAAGTTTCAGATTTTTTTGATCAGCCTTCAATTTTTAAAGCAAAATCGCCCCTCTTGCTGGGCCGTATCATCTATACTTGCATTGGTTTTCGTGCATAAATAATATAAGGTCTTTTGCTGGGGTTTCAGTGTGCTATTTGGGTCGCCATCATTCTAGGGTTATTATGCATCTTACTCTGTGGGATTTGAGTGAGTTTTGAGAGTGTTGTGAGCAAATTGGTGAGTTGCAGGGCTGCTGTTCGGGCATACGGAAATCTGGACTGTCAAAAATCAGATTACCAGGTTGGCTTTTAAAGTGCAATTTCTGATTCAAGTTTTCTTATTCATTGAACCAAGTTCTATCAATATTGTTGCAGCTCTATTCCTTTTCAATTCGTATTGATATCAAGACATTGTTTAACATTTTGTAAGCTGGCAGTAGTACTGACAGCAGTGATAATCTTGTTTATCAAATTGTAATGCTCAACCCTATTTTCAGTATTTGGTATTGTATTTAATTTATCTCCGCCCTATGGTAGCTACTTTCCCACCCCGGGTTAGAAAGCACATTCTGGGTGTTGAGTACTTTCAGCATACCAGTTAATTCTTTCAAGCATTGTAATTTGTAATACTCCGCCATATGGTCGCCTCAACTCCATACTAGATTGGGTAGCACATACTTGGTGTCGAGTTCCCTTTCAGTACTTAGTGTAGAAGACCCTCTGACCATATGCTCACCATCATCGGCGCCATTCTTGGTTAAAGTTCCTGCATAAGCATTTTGATTAAGATCCTCTGACCAATGCTCACACCTTGCCCACATCGGGATCCTGGTGTACATTCTGGTTAGAGTTGCTTCAGCAACGTTTTGGTTTAATTGGCTCGGAATATTTCAGTGGTATCAGAGCCAAGATCTTGCCATCCTGTGAACAAACTGTCTATGAGTGACAGAGAAAAGAGGTATATTGCAAGGGAAGACAAGAAGGTTGGAAAACAGTTCCAGCCCTATCAGGCTCCAGAAGGTCAGACAGCTTCAGAGGTTTTGAGGGCTCATTGGGAGTCTTCTCAGGAAACAGACATGGCAGAAGGTGAGAGATCAGTTGGGGGTAACGAGAGGTTTACCAACAATAGAGATGACAGTGGGAAGGGAAGAGAGAGATCGATAAGTCCCGGAAAGAGATTTGAAAGAAAGATGGATGCCTTGATGGACATGGTATCTCTCATGATGGGGAAAGTGGGTCAAAACATCACTCCACAGAACAACTCAGGGCATAGAGGAGAGCATAGTGCCTCCAACCAGCATGATGGACATGCTGCTCAGCATACTTCAAACAACACATATATTTCTTCTAGGCCATTCAAACCCACCTTCCTGGCACCTGTAAACACTCAGCCAGAGCCTGAAGAGAATGCTTCATTTGTGGAGTAGTTGAGACTTGGCCGTGCAGAGTACGATTCTCTCCCTAACGAAATCAAGATGGATATGTCCTACAATGACTTTATGGATCATAAAAGAAAGAATAAAGGACAAGGGAGACATTATGATCAAAGAAGACCATCAACTCAAGGAGACTTGTACCAAGCTGTCAACAAGGTTACACTTCCACACTTTGACGAGAGTGATAACAGCTCAACTCGAGCTTGGATACAGAAGCTGGATAACTACCTAGCTCTCAAACCCATGGCAGAAGAAGAGGCGATCAAGTTCGCTACACTACACTTTGATGGGGTGGCGCACGAGTGGTGGTACCATGGCCTAGTTACCTTGGGTCATTAGTCAATCACAACTTATGATGAGTTCACCACTAGGCTCATCGAGAGGTTTGAGAAAAAGGACCCTGAAATACATTTCAGAGAACTTGCACAGTTGAGGCAGTATGGCATAGTTGATGCCTACATATCTGAGTTTCAGAGACTCTTAGTCATGGTTACTGGAATCACGGAGAGGAGATTGGTGATCCTTTTCAGCGAAGGTTTAACGGAATCACTCAAAGGTTGGATTAAAGCCTTTGATCCACCAACCCTACAGGAGGCCATGAAGAAGGCAAGAAACATGGAGTGGGCTGCTCCTAAGGCAAAGTTTCAATCCAATTCCCCCTTTCAGAAAAGGGATAAAGGGAAAAGACCTCAGCATAGACCTCCTTTGAGACCTCAGCATAAGGAGTTCAAACATCATAATCCCCATGTCACAAGATTGGATCCGGAGACCTTGAAAGAACTCAGAAGAAAGGGGTTGTGTTTCCGGTGTAGGGAAAAATGGTCTCAAAATCATGTTTGCCCTAAGGGAGTTAAATTTAATCAGATTGAGTATTATTCAGCTGGTGAAAGTAATTCTGATTTTTTAGACCAGCAATCTGATTTTGAAGATAGTGAAGTAGAAAGAGCTCCAGAAGAGTCCGAAGATGAGAAGGAAAGTGGAGGAGTCTTGGCTCAACTTTCGAGCTTCCAAAGAAATGAATCCTTCAAGGTTCAAGGGATGATCAAAGGGCAGCGAATCGTGGCCTTGATTGACACTGGAGCAACACATAACTTCATTGATGAAGTTGTGGTGGCAAAGAAGGGGCTGCAAACAGAGGAGTTTGAAGGCTTCAAGGTCATGGTTGCTGATGGATTCCACATTTCATGCTCCAAGAAAATCTCGAACATGACTATGCAATTGGGAAACTACGAAGTCAAGGATGACTTCTATGTAGTCCACATTGGAGATACTGATGCCGTTCTAGGCATTCAATGGCTGCGTTCACTTGGGGAGATCTCCTTGAATCTGCAAACTATGGAGCTCAAGTTTCAATCCGATGGGAAGAGGATAGTACTAAGAGGAATGTCCAATGGGGGCCCTCGGGTTGTGTCGTTCAAAAGAATGGCAAGGCTGATCCGTCACGATCAAGCTGAGTGGGTTGCAGAATGCATGATCCTTCCTGCTAGTCTGGTTGAGACTAAAAGAGACTATCCTCCTGATGTTCAGTATCTACTCACAAAGAAGAGCAAAGTCTTTGCTGATTTGCCTCCTGGACCACCACCTGAACGGGGTTCGGAACATATCATAGAGCTCAAGGAAGGAGCTAAACCGGTAATTACAACTCCATATCGGTACCCCAAGAGACAAAAGGATGAGATTGAGAAGAACATTCAAGAACTCTTGGAGATGGGTTTCATTCGCCCAAGCAAGAGCCCCTTTGCTTCTGCAGTGGTTCTTGTGAAGAAAAAGGATGGTACCATGCGCATGTGTGTGGACTATCGTGCTTTGAATCAAAGCACCATCAAAAACCGATACCCCATTCCAAGGATAGATGAGCTCATTGACGAGCTACATGGGGCCAAGTTCTTCTCGAAGATCGATTTGAGATCGGGTTACCATCAGATTCGAATGAGAGGATCTGATGTTGAGAAGACAACTTTCAGATGTCACTATGGCCATTTCGAGTTTTTAGTCATGCCATTTGGGTTGACTAACGCTCCTGCTACCTTCCAGTCTTGCATGAACAGAGTTTTTCAGAATAAGTTAAGGAGGTTTGTGTTGATATTTTTTGATGACATTTTGATTTACAGCAAGACTTGGGAAGATCATCTAAAGCACTTGGAGGAAGTGCTTAGCATCCTGGAATCTGAGAGTTTGTTCGCAAAAGCCTCCAAATGTGAATTTGGAATGGAGGAGTTACTGTACCTTGGCCACATAATCAGTGCTGAGGGAGTGAAGGTGGATCCAGAAAAGATCAAGGCAGTAGTTGATTGGCCACCTCCCGAGAACTTGACTTAGTTGAAAGGTTTTTTGGGTCTTTGTGGTTTTTATCGAAGATTTGTGAAAGGCTACTCACAGAATGCTACTCCTCTTACTGATCTCACCAAAAAGGGAGCCTTTTGTTGGTCAGAAAAGGCTCAAACTGTTTTTGACAAGTTCAAGAGGATCATGAGCTCTTGTCCGGTTCTAGCTATTCCGGATTTTTCCAAGCCTTTCGAGCTGCAATGTGATGCATCCGGTGAAGGAGTTGGGGCTGCCCTGATGCAAGACAAACATCCTATTGTGTTTGAGAGCAGAAAACTGAGGGGTGTTGAAAGAACATACTCTATCTATGACAAGGAAATGCTTGCCATTATGCATGCATTAGCCAAGTTCAGGCAGTACTTGGTGGGGAACAAGTTCGTGGTCAAGACTGATCACAATAGCCTCAAACACTTCATGCATCAGAAGGACCTGAACGAGAGGCAACAAAAGTGGGTGTGTAAGCTTCAAGCTTACGACTTTGACATTGAATATGTCAAAGGGAAAAATAATATTGTGGCTGATGCTCTGTCCAGGAGACCCCATCTTAGCTCATTGTGTGAGCTTATTGCAGATTGGAGGGACATGTTGCTTGCTGATTATGCCAAAAATCAGTTTGCAACCAGCATTATTGAGGGTACTTTTCATGATGAAAGGTACAAGGTGATTGAGGGGTTGATACGCTATAAGGAAAGAATCTTTCTGGTGGCTGATTCTAAGCTTAAGAAGAAGATTCTTTTGACGTTTCATGACATTCCGGTTGTTGGTCACTAAGGATTTTTCAAGACATATAGGCAGATCCGAGAAAGATTTTCTTGGAAAGGATTGAAAGGAGAAGTACAACGCTACATTCAGGAGTGTCCTGTTTGTCAAATGAATAAGAATGAGCATACATTACCAGTTGGTTTGCTGCAACCACTCCCTATTCCCAATCAAAAATGGGAAAGCATCTCGATGGATTTCATCACAGGGTTGTCCAAGGTCCAAGGGAAGGATTGTATTTATGTGGTAGTGGATAGGCTAACCAAATTTGCTCACTTCTTCGCCATTACCAGCTCTTTTTCAGCAGCCCAAGTTGCAGATCTGTTTTTTCATGAGGTGTTTAGGCTGCATGGGTTGCCAAAAAACATTGTGAGTGATAGGGACAGCAAGTTCCTAAGCACTTTTTGGCAAGAGGTCTTCAGAATGAGTGGTACTGTGCTCACTCCTAGCACTAGTTATCACCCCGAAATAGATGGATAGACTGAAATAGTGAACAAGTGGTTGGAAGGCTACTTGAAAAACTATGTGTCGGAGCAACAAAGAGCGTGGGTTAAGTGGCTTCACATAGGGGAGTACTATTATAATTCTTCCTTTCATATGTCGATTAAGATGTCTCCTTTCTTGGCTCTTTATGGGTATGAAGCACCTAGCTTTGCCGATTTGGTGTTTGGTGATAGCAAAGCACCTCAAGCCAAAGACTTACTGCAGTAGAGTCAAGACATCATGAAATCGTTGAAGAACAATCTGCAGATTGCACAGAATCAGCAGAAGATGTATGCTGATCAGAGGCGTATTGAGCGTTCTTTTGAGGTTGGAGATATGGTTTATCTCCGACTACAGCCGTACAGACAGTCTACTCTCAAGAAGAGTGGGGCTGAGAAGCTCAAACCTCGCTTCTATGGGCCATTCAAGGTCATCAGAAAGGTTGGAGCAGTAGCTTATGAGTTAGAGCTACCTTCTGATAGCAGAGTACACAATGTCTTCCACGTGTCTCGCCTCAAGAAGGCACTTGGACATAATGTGGTTGCTTCATCACAGTTGCCACCTTTGGATGAAGAAGGACAGTTGGTCCTAATTTCAGAGGAGATACTTGATTTCAGAGAACGTTCTTTGAGGAAAAGAACCATCAGAGAATACTTGGTGAACTGGAAGAACCTGCCTATGGAGGATACGACTTGGGAAAATGATGAGATTTTGTAGCATCCTGGTTTGCGATTGCTTGAGGACAAACAATCTTGGGGAGGGCGGACTGTAATGTCCCCTTCTCAAACCTGATCTTCCCAGTGTCCGTTGGCCTTTTCCGGGGACCCGAAGGCTAGTCGGAAGGTAAAATTAGGGTTTCCTATTTTGAAGGATGTCTTTGCTCGGAGTTGGTGGATTCAATGGCAAATTCTTTCTGGGTTTTCAAAGAACTTCGCAGTGGTATGTTCTTCTTGGCATTCTGAGCATCTTCAGGAATTTACTATTTTTAGTAAATTCTATTTCTGGCAGTTTTACAGTTGGGTTCAGCATGGTTGACTTCCTACTTCAGTTTGGTCAGTTGGTTTGCTCATTTATGGCTTTGGGGCACAATTGGATAGATAAGTTGAGCTATTTAATTAAAAGTCACGTTTTAATGTTATATTTTAACGTTGACCCCCTTGGCCTAGTCTATTGACTTCATGTTGTTTTGGAAAAGTGGTCTTTTGAGGGTGGCGCCTACATTAAAGATTATTTTATAATTTATCAAAGTCAAATCAAGCCTTAAGTTTGGACGCATTTATTAAAGTGTTGAATTTATTTAAAAATGTCAAGTTTGAGCTTTGAAGAAAGGGACGCCATCTTTTGAAGGGATTAGGGTTTGACTCTGAAGAGAAGATTAGGGTTTCGAGAAGTCAACAGGAAATTATAAATGGAAGACTTTGATCCTCAATTGATCATCTTATGTCTACAGTATTGTTATGCTGCCGGTTTGGCTCTAGAATTGCTTCGGGGAATGAAGGCCTCCTAGCTCGGGCATTGCTTCTTGCTTGCAACACAGCAACTAGTGGTGATTTAGTATAGTCTTGTGAGTTTCATTGGGATTTGTGCATTGTAATCAGCATTGTGGCTATTTAGTTTCTGATTTTGCATATTAGATCATTTCTAGAATTGCATTATTTATTACAGCAGATTGTCTTTTTCACTCATATGTCAGAAAATACAAAAAATATTCTTCTGGGTATTGTTCATATCCCTCTGTCTGGGAAGGGCGAATCATTGTCGTAAGTTTCAGAGTTTTTTGATCAGCCTTTAATTTTTAAAGCAAAATCGCCCCTCTTGCCGGGCCGTACCATCTGTACTTGCATTGGTTTTCATGCATAAATAATATAAGGTCTTTCGCTGGGGTTTCAGTGTGCTATTTGGGTCGCCATCATTCTAGGGTTATTATGCATCTTACTCTGTGGGATTTGAGTGAGTTTTGAGAGTGTTGTGAGCAAATTGGTGAGTTGTAGGGCTGCTGTTCGGGCATACGGAAATCTGGACTGTCAAAAATCAGATTACCAGGTTGGCTTTTAAAGTGCAATTTCTGATTCAAGTTTCCTTATTCATTGAACGAAGTTCTATCAATATTGTTGCAGCTCTATTCCTTTTCAATTCGTATTGATATCAAGACATTGTCTAACATTTTGTAAGCTGGCAGTAGTACTGACAGCAGTGATAATCTTGTTTATCAAATTGTAATGCTCAATCCTATTTCCAGTATTTGCTATTGTATTTAATTTATCTCCGCCCTATGGTAGCTACTTTCCCACCCCGGGTTAGAAAGCACATTCTGGGTGTTGAGTACTTTCAGCATACCAGTTAATTCTTTCAAGCATTGTAATTTGTAATACTCCGCCATATGGTCGCCTCACCTCCATATTGGATTGGGTAGCACATACTTGGTGTTGAGTTCCCTTTCAGTACTTAGTGTAGAAGACCCTCTGACCATATGCTCGCCATCATCGGCGCCATTCTTGGTTAGAGTTCCTGCATAAGCATTTTGATTAAGATCCTCTGACCAATGCTCACACCTTGCCCACATTGGGATCCTGGTGTACATTCTGGTTAGAGTTGCTTCAGCAACGTTTTGGTTTAATTGCTAACCTTAACGGGTGCATTGATTTGTAATTTGAAATTTGAAAAAACGAAAAAATTGGCTCGGAATATTTCAGAAACTCACGGACAGCAAGTTTATTTCTTAGAAATCAAACCCAATATCATACTCAGCTTACCAACAATGAGCCAAAACTAGAGAAATGCCATCTCCAACACCCACAACTTCATTCAAAAACACCGAAAGAAGACATAACCATTTAGAAAATTGTATTCAATTACTGGCATATCTGATTTAACTCTGAACAACAGGAACAGGATGTAATAAGGGCTTTATGGCCCCTTATAGAATCATACCCATGTCAAAATCTAACTCCAAACTCGAGTATTCTGCCTCCAAACAGCAAGGCAACACCTCACAGCCCAGTAAAAGCACCCTAATAACAGTGATTCCCTTCACAAACTCTCACACCTACCTCTCAAACACTTCTAGGCAATGGTATGGCCTGGTCATTGTTCCAAATGTGCATCCTAAGTTGTACGGTTTGCGCTGGATAATAATAACAATAGCAATTTATCTAATGATTCAGAAATTTACATCAATTTAACCTTTGGCAATAACCCAGCTGATGGTACGGCCAGCTGAAACCATGTCTGGAAACACTTTCAATCACATAAAAAATGTCTGAAATAATAGGAAAATCAAACCCTAAAAATCTGCACATCAAAACTCTTCAAATATCTTCATTTCAAAACCCCAATCTACAAACTTTGTGAATAACAATGGTGATTCCTGAGTATACCACTCCAAACCAGCCAGGGATTGCTTTTCAAATCCGAAACCAGTCATCCAATGAGGGTTTTTGTCCTCACAAGATTCGAGGAAGAACACTTAGGTTCAATCTGGCAGCATTTCATTATGTGTAATCTTTATCATGTCCCAAATGAGAGCCTAAACCTCCTTTTATAGCTTTTTTGGAGGGAATGTGCAATTGTAAAATTATAATAATTCCTTTTCCATCAAAAAATGATCTTTTTGAAATTAAAATAACATTTCATGTGCAAAGGCCGTCTCAACTAGGCATCCAACTTTTAAAACATTTATTACCTTTCCAATGGGCTGTTACACTAAGTTGTCCTTTGATTATTTCTCGACATTAGACAACATTAGTGAAATATTAATTAATTATTCAATAATTCATCTAAGTTGCAGAAACCATTTAAACTGAATTGGAATCAAACTTCGATCACAATGGGATGATACTGAAGATGTAGGACGATGATTGGAGCCAACTAGGTGATTTACTAAAAATAGACGTGCTCTCTAAAAAGTTTGGAGAACACACTAGGAGCCCAAAAATGCTTCTGAAAATGTCATAGTGATCCCTAATGCCAATTGAGCTCAATGCCACCAACAAAAATCCTGAAATGTCGAACTTGCATCCTCCAAGAAGTTTGGAGTTCTCCCTAGCACACCTAGAAGCTTACGGGAAAACTTGGAAACTGGCCAAAAGCTCACAGAACAGTAATACATAAAATGGGGACATTACAGCTCCTTGCTCCATTAGCTGCATAAGACACTCGTTTGCCTATGCTTTTGTGCCCAAATTATAATTCTGGAATTCTACTTTCAAACTATATAACTTTCCTCCAATTTTCTTAAAACGTACTTTTGTACTTATTTTATAATTGCTGCATGCTGGAGGATTCCTCTTAGCTCTAGAAAAATCCTCATGGAAACTAGAAGCTGAAAAGTCATTTTTTTGTTTTATATTTTTTTAATAATTTTTTTCACACTATCAGGGTTCAATTTTACAATGTACCCCTCTTCAAGTCAAAGTCCTGCAGATTTCCATACCATGTTTTGTTGTTCTTTGAAAGTGATTTCTTCATTAAACTCTGATTTATTCACAATCCATTATGGATCAGATGAAAATGAACAAACACAATCTGTGTATTCACCAAGAATATCCTTATTCAATTTGATCCACAGGTCAATTTTTATCTTCTTGAAAGTGACAATTGTGTGTTAATGACTTTTCAGACCAGGGGATATACAATTGAAGACCGTAAGTAAACCACATAAAGTTCAGGTTTCTATTTCTTAGAGGAAATTGACTTCATGAGGGAATTTCAGCAATATTGATGTAAAAATTAGCCTAGATCCAAAAAAGATTCTAAAAATCAAATAAAATACATATTTACTTTTCTTCTTAATTCTTGATTTATGTGCATTGATATATATTATCTTTACATAATGCCCTTCCTTATCTGAATCATCCCTTATGCTCTTGTGATGAATAATTTTTTAATTTCAGTTGATTATATCAGGTCCTTTTCTGTTTAAAATAAGGGCTTGAAATTATGAACAATTCATTGCATAATCCCTAGTTGGCTAGTTACAACAAGTGATCAAGTGGAAAATTGTGAGTTTCATAGAACATTGGAGAGGTGTATGATGATGATTCACCCAAGTTTCGCAAACAACATCTCCAGATCTTACAACATTATTAGACTTGTATTAACTGCCACCACCCAATCTATTAGGCTTTATTAGCCCTCCATTTCTTTACCATGGCTGTTTGATTATGTTTGGATAAGTTTGCTTGGGTTTCGGTTATGGATTAGGAGTATGTGATCTGTGGTTATTATCAAAATATGAAATATTACAGTTGAATAAATTAGTTATTCCATTAACATTTGCCTTCATCTTTAGTGATGATTTAACTAATTATCCTTTTCCAACGAACAATGTGTGAGGTGGATATGCCTTTTAACGTGAGATGGATATGCAATGCTTGTATATTGATGTGTTGACAGTTTTAATGAATTATAATTTGGGAACTTTGGGTAATAATTAAAGTTGTCAGTGTGGGGAAGTGAAGAGCTTCACGCCCTCAGACATGTAACTTAATTTTAAATCAGGTTCATTGTAAATGATGTACACTTTGAGGCACTTGGACAGTAAACATCCCCCAATGGTGTTATGGTGAAGTGCATGGAGCTACAAGGTTGACTCTTGCTGAAATTCGGTGTTAGTTCTTTTGTCAAGTAAAGTTGAGTATCCATACTTGAATGAAAATCATTATTTACTAATCATTAGGCAATCTGGTTGAGTAGACTGATCATTATTTCTCATGAATCATCTCTTTGTTCTTTAAGTCACAAATTCAGTTGTTACATCTGATAATCACATCTTTATTCATCCCTACAGTGTTTTGGACTTTTCAGACTAGTTAGTCACAAAAGTTTGGGGTAGAGTAGGTCGATAATTATATATCACAGGTGAGATCTTGAGACTTATGGTGGAGGGGAGCAGTTGCATTTTGGACATCCCTAAAGCCATTGGATCAAGGGATTCCACTTCCCTTGTCTGCTGCAATACGATTTTCTTTCTGGCTATTTAATCTGCCTTCATGGCATTCTTTCAAGGTAGCTTGGATATTCATAAATTTAGTTTTTTCTGATCCATATTCTAAAACTGATTGATAAAAAATACACTAAAATTACTGAATTTGGCGTGCTCCAATTTCAGTATGTTTTGATGGAAGAAAAACTACAATGTCGAGAACTGTTAAGAACTAAAGATTATTTAAAGAGAGCATGGGGCCATTTAAATGTAAGGACAATGTTGGCAATAAAAATTCAATAAGATTTGTATTAATCTGAAAGTTGAATACATGGAAAATCTCTAAAAGAAATGGAAAAATATATACAACTTTTTCTAAGAAATCCACTATATTAGCCCTGTTGCATACATCACATGTTTGATAAATAAGTGCAAAATATAACTTCAATTAATGCTGTGTGAAGATGATATGGCTCATCTTCCTACAGTTTTAGAAGATGGCTCCAAGTGTTGATGTTTAGCAGCTTCGGGCTCATTCTTCCAGCCTCTTGTGAACACATTTATTTGTGATAATTAATGTGAAGGGGCGCTTCACATGGCAACAATGGAACTCTCTTTTTTGGCTGACCTCCTTTATATTTCATCTTGGCCGACCTTCCTTGTATTTGTAATTATGTTTTCTTATGGTGGCCGACCTAGATCTTAAAGAGGTGCGACCTCTCTATTGATATGTATTTATAGGAGGTCATTTCCACTCCATTTGACATCAAGCAAGTTCGATTATTCCTTCTTCTCAAGTGTGAATTCTATCAAGAGCTGCTCCTTCTATCAAGTGCAAATTTTCTTCTAAGGCAGATTGCGAATCCGTTAAAGTGCAGATTTGTGTTCAAGGAAGGGCAGATTGTTATCTGTTATTGCAGCCATTGCTGGTGCTGAATATTGGCCTTGTGTTAGGCCTCATTGTAAAGAGTTTTGTTGCCATTGCTTATATATATAAGAGAGATAATTGTTGCTGGGTTTTTCTCCCTCAAGTGGAGGGTTTTCCCAAGGTATATGCTGTGTCTTTGTGTCTGATTTTTGAATTAAATTCTGTGCTTTACATCTGATCATAAAATTAACACCAAGTTGGCATCATGACTTTTGATAGCATATTGAATCTGCATTGGTATAGAATTGATGTTGAGGTTGGTAGTGCTGTCTCTTGATCCTGCAAGGGGCTGCTGCTGTATTGCAGCATGGAGACTTTGCCTTGGGCCAGCACATGCTGAACCTGTGCTACATAAAACTTCCTGCGCTGAGCTGCCGGCTGGATCAATACCTTTATATCTGAACATAGCAATTTGGAGTTCTAAATAAGTGGGCCGAATTGTCTCATTGAGAGAAACTGTGAAAACATCTGGCTGTGCCTATCTATGTATAAGTTTTGTGCTGATCCTCCTCTGAACTAATCCATGTGAATTGTTTTTGATAATGGGGAAAACAGGTTTTGAATGGACCCGAAACCATGTAAAACAGGTTTTGAATGGACCCGAAATCATCAGGTTTTGAAGGGACCCGAAACCCAGACAAGGAAGATCAAGCTACCTGGAGAATAGTCAATAAAGCCCAATAGCAAAACAAAGACAAACCAGTAGCCAAACCTAGCTGCCCAACCCAGAACCAAGAAATTACATGGATCTAGAACCCATTGGTTTTGATGGGACCAACAACCCAAAACAACCAGGTTTTGGCAGGGACCTTAAACCCAAGAGAGAAGCCTGCAACAACCAGGCCAAAGTAAGCTAGTCACTCAAGTAGACTAGTCTCTCCAAACCACTGGCAGAAATAGCTAAGTCATAGGTCTGCAAAAGAAGAGCCCCAAAAGTATGTAGAACCTTGCCCATCAACATACCCTCTCCCCCTCTATAGGAGCGGTTATCACAAGAACATGAACACGAGGCTCCAAACTTGTTCCTTAAAAACCAGTTGCTCTCTCCACCTCTATAGGAGACAAAATCCAGCTCGTCCAAATCACCACAGTCACAAAACTCCTGCAAACCACCATTCTACCTCAATAGAAATGGGAACCCCCTCAATGGGAAAAGCAGAAAGAGACCTTCAACCACAGAATACACCTCAACCCGAGAGGGAGAGGATTCCACCTCCAAAGGAGAGGTCTTAACCTCAATAGAAGACCTAGTATTCAAAGAGAAGGAAGTGACTGCAAAAAGGAGGAGAACCAAAGCAAGCAACAACAACAATAACAGTTGGGTTTTCAAAAATATCTCTGAAAGACACCCCACCCTAAAAACTGCTCTCTTCCAGAAAAACTCCAGCAGATGCCAGCGTAGGTCCACACAAAACCCAGCAGAGCATAGGGAAGAAAACAACCAAATTTGAGCCACATAACCACTCCACCAAATGGGCCAACAGCCCAAAATCATCTCCAAACTAAAATAAAAGGCAATGAAAACCACCAGCCATTTGGAGACAAAAACTGTGCCAACAAAACCCCCAAAAGAGAGCCACCCAACAAAGGAAGAGCATAAGCAAAGACCAACCCAGAAAAAATGAGAAGAAGAAAGGGCCAACAAATAAAGCCCCCAAGCCATCCTACTACATCGAGCAGAACCAGAGATAAGCCCCTTCTTCAAATCAGAAACTCCAAGGAGGTCCAAGCAACCCCACACTCCCAACCAAAAGGAGACCACAACCAAGCTGCCAAGCCACCAAACAGAGAATGCACAGAAGCAACGAACACCCCAAAAAAAGTGAGAAGAAAGGGCCAACAAGTAAAGCCCCCAAGCCATCCTACTACACCGAGCAGAACTAGAAATAAGCCCCTTTTTCAAACTAGAAACTTCAAGGAAGCCCAAGCGAACCCATACACCCTGTAAAGAGAAGCAAAGCAGAAGGGGCAACCACCCAGCACCAGAAAACACGAAGGGCAACAAACTTACCCTCCAACATCCCATAAAAGCCGCAGTAGCTTCAACAACAGCAAAACCCCAACCTTGGGCATCAATAGAGTCCCCACCTGTAGCACCATTGGATAGCACCAACAGGGGAGACACAGAAAAATCATCCCCCAGAGCAAAAGCTAGAGACCCATTTCCAGCCACCGCAGGCAAAGAAAAAAAGTCTCCAAATCCAATCCAAACTGCCTGATCCAACACCCACGAATGCCTCAGCTTCACAACAAGCCCCACCCAAGAAAACTGCAGTCGAAGAAAGCCTCCATCCGGGTTGGGATCATCCTCATCCGCATCTACATCTCCAGAAAATTTCAAACTCGAACCCTGCCGCTGCTTCCTGCCGTTCGCCATAAAAGATTTGGAGACTATATAATCCTTGTGAATTGTTACTAATGAATATTCTTGTGACTGCAGGCATTGTGGAAAGAAGTAATCTGTAGCAGCTTCTAGGAAATTGCCAACTCTAGCTCATCATGTCTTGTGGATGTGTTATCTATGGCTTGTGATGGACACAATATAAAGACTAATGTAACCATCCTCATCCTCAGTGAACATCAGAACATTTTCAAATTATACTAGAAAAGGGGAAAAATCAACATTCTTTGTACATGCAATAGTAAACCATCATGTACATGCAGAGTTAATAGATTTGATCCCCTAAAATTTGCTGATAAGAGTAAATATACAACAAAGTAAAGCCAGTAATTACTATCAAACATTCCCAAGACTATGGGTGTAACTTTTTTATTCCTATTTCTTGTCTTTATTGACCCTTCTTTTTCTTATCGAGACTTTTGAGATATAAGCCCAAATATTTGACATAATAAGCGATAGTCTAAATGAGATATCTTAGACCTGTGCCAGCTGAAAGCTTAGGCTGTTGCATTTTAGGTATTTTTAACACACTTTTCAATGATCTCAGTCTTGTTATATTTTGATCATTTCACCAATTCAATATTGGATTACCTTGTCATCTCAAGGTCATATAAATTGGAATTGCTGTTATAGTATTTTGCATTACAGCTTCCATAAAGGAATCAATAACACTAAAGGCTAGAGACAAAATAAATTCATGTATTGCATTTCCCATATACATTTTTTGCAATTTGGATCACAAACACATTCTTTAAAATTCGTCGTTTTTCTTCTTGTAGAATTTGAGACACAAGAGGCATGCGAAGCAGCATATTTCAAGGTATTTTTACAATTTACATGCCATGTTTTCATCTTTTCAAGCATGAACAAGATATTCTAGTTTGATTAATTTCTAACTTTCCATTTTACTGTTTCAATTCCTCTGTGTGAATGTTCAGTTAGATATTAGGATCATATAACTGTTGACAATCTTGCTAATATTCCTCTTTTTTTGTGGAACAACTAGTAGTAAAGGGTGAGATTATAGAATAGTCTTCAAATAATTTTTTAAGAACTTTAATATGCTAGTAGTTGCACTCAATTGTGCAAGGGTAACACTGATAGTCAGTCATAGAAGGGGTTGAACCTGAAAGATGAGAAAACTAAGAGCAGGGGGATATGACAGGCATTGACCATGTAGGAAAGGGTATGTGCAAATGGTGGTGTGATGAGAGAAAAAACTGTGTACCAAATGTGCATGGGAAATCATCTATGTAATGAAAGCAAAAGTATGAACAAAATGTGAGCAGTGCAAACTTCAGTGTAACAAAAGCTAAAGTGTATACAAATGTTATGAGGTTATGAAAATAATATTACGCAATCAATTTAACCAAATGAAAACCGTAGTATATAATACATGTTTTAATTTTTAAGTACTGCATTAAACAAACTATATAACAATGCCTAAAAGGATTAGCTATTGCAGCCAATACTGTGTAAGAAGACACCATGAGCATTTCAATCATCCCCATAAATCCCAGAACCTTTATTTAGCCCATCTTCTACCAACAATCATCAAAAGCATAAAAGAGAGAAACACACAACATTCTTCCAACCGGTTATAATATAACAATTATGAAAATTACAAGTTAAAATTATGAAAAACTGCAATATATGTATTGTATTTTTTCTTAATTATTTATGTGATTTTAACATCATTTAATTACAAAGCATTTGTTGTTTGAACATGCAACCATCTATAGCCATAGTAACGATAAGCCCACAGTTTTAACTTCTAAATGGAGTTCATTCATAGTTAGGTGAAAAACCTTACAAGCTGCTTCAAATGGCTTCACATTAACAAAGCTCCTGCTGTAGAAGTGCAGGAACTCAATGATAAAGGCATCAATTAATGGAACTCAATGTGAGTAGTATCAATGCAATTTTTTTTGTTATATTTGTTTCTTGTCCTCATTATTTGGGTCCCATACCCATACACTCAATTCTTTCAATTGGACCAAACCTTCTTGTTTGTAAACCTGTATTTCATTATACAATTTTTGCAAGGAGTTTGTTCCTTGCTCACTTGGTAAAAATGTCTTTCTATATTGGGGTGCAAATGAAGAGTTCTATAGAATCTGGGTAGTAAGTGCCTAAAAATTGAGCTAAAAGAACTTTCTGTTATGAAAAGGCATTCATTACAAAGTAAATGTGGGAATTTTGCTCCACTTCTTTAGGACCAACTAGATTCTATAGTCCTTATATTATACGTACACTTATTTATGTTGTTTATTTGGTTACTGCACAACTATCTGTAAATTACTAAAAGCTAATAAAGAGAAACTCATTTTGCTCTTGATAGGACTATCAGTATAAGGCAAACACCTTGAACTGAAGGGATATGGATAAAGAGTGAACTAATATATGTTATGCACTCTTTTGACATTTTGCTAATGTCACCTCCATTTTGTGCTGTGCAGTCTAGATTGTTGCTTTTCATTTAACCTAAATATTATTGTCCACTAGTGCCAAAAGTCGTCAATGAAACAACAAACATAAAAGAATGTCCTACAAATCTCTGAATAAACTCTATGGATGACAAGAAATGCAATTAAGAAGAATGCTGTACCAGGAATAGGAAAAGAAAACCAAATGGGAACAGGTAAAATTTTTCATTGATCAAAGCATAGCAATGATAACACCTTGACAAAGATTTTCTTATTATGGTTTCATCTTGTTGGTGCTTCTTATAGCCTCCACAATCAAGGAAAATTTAGTCATGAGATTTTTGCTAGTTGGAAACTTGGGTTGTTTTTATATCATGCACTGATTCCACCATAGTTGAAAAACTTGGACTTGGCAATAACTCGACAAGCCCAAGGGACTTGGCAAAAACACACAAAAAACTTGGCAATTTTATCGAACATTTTAAAATACATAAATTTTTAAAAATATTCTTCGAAAACACACACATTACTAATTTTGTAGAGCATATTGTTGATTTCCATCATATATAAATAAAAAATAGAGTTTAATACATGTCATAGACCAAAAACTGAGTTCAATCTCTAAATGAGTTACAATGCCACTTCCACTTCCCATGTCATATGTAGAAGTTGCCTCATCTAAAGAGATTTTTGGGAAGTTGTGTGATAATAATGTTTAAGTTAGCACACTTAAGACTTATATTCCAAGTCCTCATCACTCCCTCATTGTAATCAATTTTCTTTATTGGTAGGAGATCCTAATAACTAATAGGGATTTGGGAATAGAGATACCAATGGGGTTGAGGGGCAGTGCCCCTCATGGGGGTTTGGGGGCAATGCCCCTTGTTGGCGTAAAAACTAACACCTCTGGAGTGCAAGTCGGCACAGAAAACTATGCACACTACGTAATGAGTGCTCTTCAAATTAGGAGGGGAAGCTCCCTTGTAGTGCTGGAATGCATGGAAAAGAAAAGTAATCTAAGTCCTATCTGTTGACGTGGTTTTTGGGACCGCACCAACACAGAACAAAGTCGCCCAACGGACGCTCTATTCTCTCTTGATCAAAGTATTCCGCACGCTAAGATTGCCAGAAAGTTCGTGCGTTCAACTCCAAGGTTCCTTTAGTGCGAATAGGCTCAGTTTGGCTTGATGTGATATTGCTGGTATGTCAAGGGGACTTACGTAGTTGTTCAGATTTCTCACAGTCAGCAGTTGATATGTAATTTGAAGGGGATTCTTACGTGTATGATTTGGCAATGTGTATTCTTTTCTAAAACTAACAAGAAGTATGCTGAAAGTAAAAGGGAAAGGACCTAAGAAATTGGTACTCTATTCTAAATGCAAGGTATGTGGGGCTTCGTCTCAATAGACTTCAACCAGATTTCACCTAGCCTCCGTCGGACAGCCTCAGCAAAATCGGTGCAATCTTCAAAGGGGATAGCGAAAGGTATTCAAGTTATAGTTTAACATACGTACACCATCAGAACAACGCATATAAGTATGTAAGCCATAACCGAAGTCAAGCACAAGATAATGTCCAGTTGACCACGCAAGGCAGACTTATCATCAACAAGCCGCTAGTGGTATGGAATAAAATGAAGCTATCTCAATGAAACACCACACACCAAAGTAAGCTACTTGCATGAATTTAATCTACTTGGATACGAAAGGAAGAAGAAACCTTGCTAGCATTTCATGACAAGACAAATTCCATCATCAATGAAAAGATCTATTATCACAAAATGTGTTACACAACAGTCTCTTCAAAAGTTTTCAAAGGGAAAACTTTCTTTCTTCTCCAAATTATGCAAAATGCTCTACACTATCTAGCTCTACTCAACAATCTCTAGCTCTGATCTATCTTCTAATATTCTGATTTCTAATCTCTAATTCTAATCCGATGCAAATGAGGGGGACTCCCCCTTTTATAGCTAGCCAAGTCCCAAAGGACGGCTAGGGTTACAATCAATAGAGGGGCCAGAATCGTGCCACCTCAGCCCTAACCCTAAAAACTGCCAGAATAGGGAGTGGTACATTAAATGAATCAAAGATTCCCACTCACTCCCAAAATAGCAAATGCAATAAATGCTCCATACTCAGTCTTCTAGAAGATCCTCGTCCAGTAGTGTGTTCCCATTAGCCTTCTCTCTAACTGCCAACTCAACAAATCTGCTAAGTACGGCCTCAACCTCCTCAACTGAAATAAATGGAACACAATCTAACTGAAACTTCCAGCTGGCGAGTGCTCGTTACCCCTCATTACAAGATTTTTCTCAAGCTGACTAATGGAGTCCTGCGTGTTACGGATCAAAGTGGAGGAATGTATTCTCAAAGTCATCTGTACAAGGTCATGGCATGTCTGAAGAAGGGGCAACCACCCTCAAATTATCAGACTTATCTCTTGGACTCGGCCTATTGAATGGCCTCGAAGGTATTCTGAACTCCATCTATAATATTGGCCATGGCCTTGTGAATCCTGGCTGAATCCGCCTGTGCTGCATCGAAGAAGCCACGCCCTGTGATAGCCGAAGAATACCACCTAGAGAAATCATATCGGTCATTCGCTTGAATGACACCTCCATCAATCAGCAACTGCAGTGGCACATGCCTCAACGCCTCAAGACGCTGGATCACCTTACTCTGATAGATAGAGGCATCGCCCCAAGCATGATCCACCGCGTCCATCCGTGCCAAAATAGTAGAGGCTTGCTGAAAAGCAAAGGATAGGTCCTCCATGAATTTCTCTGTCTCAGCACGAACCCACGACCCGTTATACGCGCCTCTGAAGTACTTACATCCTCCACAATTCTGCAATGGTGATGGAGCTCTCTAGGAATATCTGGCGGAATATCGGTACATCCGCCCTCGAGAGCGAGACAATTGCGCACATATCCAACTTCGCGCCTTGTGTTCCTCGTTTCAACTTCTTGTACTTTCCACTTCTTTCTTGAATAATCTATCCTTGAGGGCAAGGGAAGGTTATCTGTCCCTCAACAATCGTCCTGCACCGATGGGCGTCCCAAGTCAGAGTGGTGACCACATAGTTTTGGAGCTACTTCATTACGGTCACCTTTCGACTAGAGTGGGACAGCAAGTGTGAAGGGTCAGAGGCATCCTCATCCGGAGATCTTGATTTTCTTGCCTTCTTGGTAGTGCCCGATCGGTTCAAAACTCTTCCATCTCAACTGCTGGATCAATCTCCTCGCTCGGGCTTCTTTGCATTCTATCTCTAAGCCAATCGGGCACCTCGTATAATATATCAAAGGGCTGCTGCTCCTGTGCCTCGACTTCTCTAAACTGTTCCACTTCTTCCTCATTACGAGGCTCCGCAGATCCTCAGGTGGTAGAGTGTCACGACACCTATATAATAAGCCATGGATTCATGTCCGCCTCTAACTCCTGGCCCGAGGGTCAGTAATAGTCCCCTCATCGTCCTGCTGATCCTGCTGATCAACCCTAACAGGTACAGTGGCACTCTGGCCAATTGACTCCCTCCGTGGAGGCTGAATATCATTCTGTATCTCCGGTACCTGATTCAATGTAACCCTCTGATCAGCAAACAAAGAAACCTCCTGTATGCTTGGAGAACGTGTCTCCAAGGGTGCTGCTACTGTAACTCGTGGAGGTTCTGGCTGAACTAATTCTTTCTTCCTGGACTCTGGACCCCGTGTGATCTGTTTCTTCCTTCCTGTGGTGGGCGTCCTGTGATCTCCCATCAAGTTGTAAGTCAAAGCAATTGACCTACCTTTCAATCTGCTCACTCGCCTATCGACCCATGCCCTGGTGATCGTCATAACCGGGATAGAGAGAGTATCAAGGTCGGCAACCTCTGGCTCTGACCAATCTATGGCCCGGAGGTGGAATTATCAGAACAGCTGCATGAAGATGGATGGTTCATCCATATCCTCATTAACACAGTGGGGCAGGAACTACCCTCACACTCCACGATGAATGTCCCGACAGTCTAGAGAACATCCTCTTTCTCCTTCAATCTCATCAACTGCATCAGCCCAATAATCTCAATGGTGGCCTTATGTTTGAATTCCCTCACGACAACGCACCAGGTTGATGTTATGGTCTTGAGGTCATGTTGTCTACTTGTGTGATATATGAAATGATAGAATTGAGCTCACTTTCCAGCTTCTCTACATGCACATGTCGAAGGACAAACCTATTCCAGGTTGTCTAACTTTGGAAACTCTATCCCTCCTTTCTTCTTTTTCTGCGGATTTTGTCCAAAGACAGCAAGCATCGCTATCTCTAGCATTATTTATTTTATCACATTGGGTGCCAGGCAGCCTATAAGGGTATGAAGAAAATCCTTGCAGCCTAATGTATGAAAATCTTGGAAGCTGTATAAACCAGCACCCATACCTCTCAATTAGCTCCTGGGCATTTCTAGAGATTCTGCACTGTAACCTCTCCTGAAGCAGCCTCGTGATGTACATGGTGAATAAATCGTTGACACGCTTGTAATGGGTTGTGCTCGAAAGGTGCAACTGCGTACATGCCTCATGAATTTTGAATTGGTGAGAGCCACAACCGATGGGTTCCTTGTAAGAAATCCCTCTGTACCTCGTCATCCGTGCCAACATATAAATTAGATAGGAACTCATGTAAAATGTCTTTGTCCTCCGCAAACTCAGGAGCTGCTCATGTATGTTATCGCTGATCATCTCAGCCCAATTGACATAATCCTTGCCCTCCAACACCAGGTTGATGTAATAAAACATCCACGGCTCAAAAATATAAGACTGAGGGCAACCACCAACCCTGCTCAGCAACATGATGAGATCACAATACTCTTGTTTCAGGTCCTCTGCTATGATCTGTTTCGGCAACTTCGTACGAGACGGCCTCGGAGTGCTCATCCAGTGAGTGTTAATTGTGTCCATGCATCGTTCAAAAGCAGAAGCATACATACGCTCCGCTCGCTCCCTGGACTTGTAGATCATGTTTCTATGCACCGGGATCCCAAAAGCTTCACCAATGGCTGCTGGAGTGAGATTGGCAAGTACTTGGCCATCTGGTGACGTGATCGACCGGTGTTCTTTCTCGTAGCAGTTGGCGCACTCCATTATCAGCTCCGAACATTGAATAGCTGGCGGAAAACCAGCAGCTGCATATAATCCACTTTGGACGATGTTGTGCGAAGTGACCGAAGCCCGATGACTTCCAATCCCAAACAGCCTATTCTTGAATGTTTCCAGGTTGACAGAGCCCAGGTTCGTGTCCGTCAACTTGCCCAACTTTGAAATGAACTTTGACTCCGGCATGAACGTTTTGCTCAGCTTCTTGATCGTAGCCTGTCTGGAGGTACCATTGTCCTTTCCGGTTGTCCTCGCTTCAGCCATCTGCAACATAACAATCATTCATCAACAATCAGATTTAAATAAAATAAGGCAGGATATAGGGGCTGCAGTTGAATTCTAGAAGCTGCAATATCTTTCGTGTTTGCAAACCTCAGCTTCTTCTCTTGAATAAATTCGAATTCCAACACTTAGAACAGATTTCTAAGTGAACCTTGATGACTTCACTCCACAACCAGCAATCAGC
Source organism: Sequoia sempervirens (assembly GCA_007258455.2). NCBI lineage: Eukaryota > Viridiplantae > Streptophyta > Pinopsida > Cupressales > Cupressaceae > Sequoia > Sequoia sempervirens. The sequence continues at coordinate 159,781 of VDFB02287394.1, forward strand.
AAATTGAACCCCAACCACTTCGTATCAGCAAACAGCAATTTCAATTTATACTTCCAACCAGCAACCGGCACATAACAAACTTCTTAACTTTGCACTTTAAACCATCAATCTCACACTAGCAAGTTCGTATTTTTAAAGTTCTCAATGTTTCAACTCAATACAAGGCGTCCTTTCAAATCTACTCCAGCAACTTCAACTAAGCAAATCAGATTTCAAACTTCAATGCCAGCAAGGCCGTACTTTTCAATCTTTCAGCAATGGCGTACCTTTTTAAGCTTCTTCTCAAAATACTTCTTCAATCAGCAATGGCGCACCACCCTCAAGCCTCTAGCAACCTCAGCAAGGACGTCCCTCAAATGGCAACTCTCAAGCCTCCAGACGTCTTCTTCAACAAGTTCAACCTCTCAGCAAAATTCGAACTCCCTCAAACCTCAGCAACTTACTTCGATGCTTCAATCTCAGAGCAAGTGCGCTTTCTCCAGCTGTGAAAATGAGTGAAAAGCCTCTCCATTTTATAGCTAAAATTCAAATTCTAGAAGACGTTAATTTTAGCCAGTGCCATTAAACTCCACTACTCCACTTCAAGAATTCGAAATTTCCCTCTCTACTTCTTCTGACACTTGTCTCCAGTCGTCGGGAATATTATTCTTCTAGAAACTTGACTTTGACTGGCGTTATGAATTCCTCTTCGAAAAATTTAATTTAACTTCATCATATTTTACTCACCAGCTGGAGCTCCGTCACTTGAATTCAAATTCTTAACTTCATCATCAGCTCTGGAAAATTCATCTTCGAAGAATTTAATCAAAATTATCTAAGCGACTGACTTCAGATTCATCGTTCGAAGCAAATTCATCTTGAAAACACATTTTATTCAAATTTGCCTTAGAAAATTTAAAATTCTTCCTTAGGAAAATTCACAATTCAAGCACCGATTAAATTCCTTACCGAAAAAGTGTCGGCGAAGCTCAGAAGACTTGGAAATCCATTCATCATCGCAAATGTTCAGTACCCAGAAGCAAATTTTCTTCAGAACGCCTCGAATCCATGGGTACCCAACGAACGGGCTCATTTAATTTTTCGAATTTTGAACCTTAGAAAAATATCATTTTCATCATCTAAACTCGTTCTTCGCCCGTGATCACTCTGCGTTGCTCTGACTTCTTGAAAAAATTGCAGAACTTGAAATATCATTGTTTCTGACTCCATTACTGAGAAGAGTTGCTCGTGCTCCGGAAAATTCATCAACTTGGAGCTCTAGGCGTATTTTCTAAGAAGAAAATAATTTTCCTTAGAAAATATTTTAAAAATCTTCTTGCACTTTTGAAATCTTGCCTTAGAAAAATTTGTTGATCGCCAGTGGAGAGGAACTTTCACTTAGAAATTTTTTATTTGTTCCGGCATGCCTTGCACATTTCATCCTCACTCCACACTACACACTTGAAAAATATTCATTAAAAGCCCAACGCCTAGGCAAATTTTAAACACTTAGAAAATATTTTATTTCTACCCAAGGCGCCTAGCACTTGCCATTTCATCCTTAACGCCTTCAAATATATTTTAAAATCACCTTATAACTCCCTTCAAACATTGTTGCATACTTCACTTTATTCTTAACCCCTTCAAATATTTTCCACGCCTTATAACTCTCTTACTCTAGGTGCCTAGCACACTTGGGAAAATTTAAAAAAAATCACGCCCAACACCTTGCCTTTACCATTCGCATTTACCATTTACACTTCAAACTTGGGCGCATTTCCTTGAGAGAGAAGGATGGGCGCATTTCAATGAGAGAGAAGGATGAAAATAGCTTCCACGCCTTGTGACCCTCCAACTTCCAACTTTTGTCTTGACTTGCATGAACTTGGGCGCATTTTGGAGGGTGAGGAGGACGGAAAATGTTTGACCTTGTTGACCCTCTCCTACTTTGGGCGCATTTTGATGTGGCTGATGGATGAAGTTTCTCCAACGTTTTTAGGTGACCTTTCACCTTCCAAACTTTGTCCTTACATGCATGATTTGGGCGCATTTTGATGAGAGAGAAGGATGGGCGCATTTCCTCTTGTGTGAAGGATGAAAATCAACCTTGGGCGCATTTCCTTGAGAGTGGCGGATTTTCCTGTTTGACTTTTCTTTGACCACCTTGTGAACTGGGCGCATTTTCATGCTTGTGAAGGATGGGCGCATTTTGACCCCTGAGGCGGATTTCTCATACTTAGAAATTTTTTCAACTTTCCTTCTTTCACTTTGGGCGCATTTGGACCCCTGAGCAGGATGAAATTCTTTGACTTTTGTTTGACTTCCCTGCCTTGGGCGCATTTTGCCCTGTGTGGTGGATGAACTTGCATCTTGAAATTTTTTATGCCTCTTCATCAATCTGGGCGCATTTTGGCATGCCTGCTGGACGAGACTCCAGACTTAGACAAAATTTTCATCATCCTCGCCAGCCTACGTGCCCTGCTATTTATAGTAAGTTCTCTGTATTCGCGCCTCTGAAGCTCGGAATGGCCTGAAATTTTAAACACAGCTTCTTCATAACCTTTTCAACCTGTCGACACTGCAACTTTTAGTCACCCTGCTATTTAGAGCCTGTTTCTGAGGGTGGCTTACTAAAAATAGTAAGCTCTTGATTCTGATAGCTCCCAAGCTCGGATCGAGTTGAAATTCGGATGAGGCGATCCTCACCACGTGACCTTGCTAAAAGAACAGTGCATTACAAGCTGATTTACTATTTTATACGCGTTTCCAATTTGACTTAATATAAATAGTAGAATACTCAAGTTTGACTGAGAATTTCACCAATGAGATAGCTTAGAAGAGCGGCGATGCTTGATGGTTTATCGGTTTCGAAGATTACGACTTTTGATGCCTATTTTGGCTCGAAGCGGAAACCTAATTTCGTTGCATCATTATCAAAAGATCTCCGTTTGCTCTCACGTTTTCGCGACAGCGTAGTCATTTCATTGATTTTGAATTCTTTGAGCGGTACAGGGCATACACGCTAAAAATAAGTTCCCTTCTTGGTGAGAATCCCTTGTTTGCATGTCACACCATCAGCGAAGCTCAGAAAAACCATGGGGAATCACGACATGCAAAGCTCGACATGCAAACCCTAAAAATAACCACCGGAAGGCTGAATCGAAAGTGGTCATCTCGACTTACATGTTATATCATTAGAAGGTCTCGAAAAACCAGGAAGGAATATCGGACATGCAAAGAAAATCTCGCATCTGGACCACGAAATTCATCAGAATGGATACGCTAAAATAGTAAGTTATCAGTTTTTGCTCAAATTTGGCATGCAAGGTTTGAGTAATACTTTGGGCAATGACGATGGGAATCTCGAAAATCTTGACGATTGCGAGTTGCGGACTTACTAAAATAAGTAATTATCACCGAGTCGATGAAATTTGTTTGGAAGCTTCTTTGGATGTCTATTGACAACGTTAAGTTCAATTTTCGATTTACTGGCCGTACTTGACTTTGACTTGACCAAAAAATGATGAAACCCTAATTTTAGAATTGGCCAATATTTTCACGTTTAAGCTCAATGACGACACAACCCCCGGAAAGACGGACACCAGAAAAGAGACAGAGCGAGAGAGAGAGAAGAAAACCCAAGCCAAAAGACCGGAACGGAGCAAAAATAAGGGGGTCCCCATCTGAATGGGGCGATGTGTGAAAAGGTCACAACACTATCTTTTTGTTCTTAGCTGGAAGAGGCACAAGGTTAAGAAAACCAAGAACATTGCAGCTAAGGATTTTCTGGTTTCGCAGATTATTAACTACAACTAAACTAACTACTTCAAATCTATCAAGTTCCCTCAAGAAAATAGAGCATGAGGAAATGGAGTAGGAATGTTCTATATGATAACTTCTAAGATAGGATTTCCAAGTAGGTGACGACACCTTTCTGAGGCATAGGTTGAAAGAAAACTTATTGGCAACAACATCAAACGATGAACTCTACTTCTAAATTTCCAAGGAGGTGACGACACCTTTCCGAGGTGTAGACATGAAACAAAGCTCATTAACACAATAACAATAAACGATAAGTCTTAATTCTAAATTCCCAAGGAGGTGACGACACCTTTCCGAGGTGTAGATATGAAATAAGTTTATAATCACAAGAACACAAGACAATGGTCATCCAACCAAAGTGAACAGATACAGAATAGCAATATTACAGGCAAATCTGGCTTAGCATATATTACTATCGCATGCAAAATTTATGTACAAATGAGCAAAAGCTCTTATTTATAGACATCGAAAGGTGTAGGGAACCCTAAAATCACCTTGAGTCAACTATAGTCTTGCAGTGCATGCAAGATTTTATTGCTAAACCCTAATAAAGGAAACTACACAGTTAACTGGAAAGCTACCATCAGTTAACCAAAACATTTAATCTAAATGGACAATGTGCAAGCATGCACATCCTTATTGAAAGCAAGTTAACTAGAACACTACCATCAGTTAACGAAAACTTTAAACGTAACTCCAAGTGAACATAGATAATCCCATAATAGACATGCATGAGATGTGTAACAATGAGTTAACTCGGAAAGAAGTGTCGATTTAACTGCTATGTCTAATGTCTATCCTGAGAGGTGGGAATTGAAGTCTACTAGCTATGATCTCGAGCAACTAACCCCTCCACGAGGTTGTTAACTGCATCATTATCTGGAGATCATCACATGTCTTAATTGTCAATTCATTGCTTGTCAGCAACTTGAGCAATCCTAGAAATCTTTGCGCACTTAAACTGGCATTTCACTAACTTGTAACTCTAGCAGCGCTGCAATTGAAGTGATGGCCACTGTTTCTTCTGCATCTTGATGCTTCTCATGTTTTTCATGCTTTTCTTTATGGAAGAGTGTTGCATGATGAAACTATGAAGTTTGATTGCGAACCCTCTAGTTGTGAGAAATGCAAACAAACTTGCTACACATGTAGAATTCCAACGGTATCAATCCTCTAAACCGGCCTTGGAAGACAATCAGCTATACGAGGCATGTAACCATGTGGGCTTGAGTGACTACACTTGTCAACTCTCCGGATGTGCTTGATACAAATTGGTGTCAACTTTTTTGATGAAATCATGAATTGAGACCGATTTGGTCCTGAATTCAATCTGCATGAACTATATTCTGAAAAACTCACTCGTTGATTGTAAACTCAGCTATATTTTGACAACTTTCTTCGAAAAGCTAAAAATAGCTTGCTGAGGCTAAAAACAGCCTATTGAAGGGCAATTTTCACGAAAAATTTTGAGATATGGGTTTTGTCCAAAAAAAGATTCTAAGACAACCCAAAATGACAGACTTGCAACAAAGTGTCGTTTAGCTTGACATGCAAGAACTTTTCCGAAAAAAGCAACTGGGGGTAGTAGGAGCTGCGGGGGGGCAATTTTCTTGAGAAAATTTGAAACATGGGTTTTATCCAGAAGATGATTCCAAGAGAACCCACAACATCAGATTCGAAAAATATCAACTTCCACTCCACCATGCAAAAGAATTTCAATTGAGAAAATCAAAGCTTCGAGAATCGATTCCACTCCCACTCCACCATGCAAAGGAATTTCAATTGAGAAAATCAAAGTTTCGGGAATCAATGCTTTGGTGTAAATTTTCTTGAAAAATTCTAACACATGGGTTTTGTAGAGCAAGCTATGCTGAACTAACTCAGATGATTTGTTTTGTCAAAAGTCACCGAATTCTCGAACATGCAAAAGAAATTGAGAAATAGAAGAATTTAAGACAAAAGATAGAAGTTTTTATGTTCTGCTTCTGCAAAAATTGCCATGCATGTCTAAAGTCTACTGATGAATATGGACTTGTACTTGCAAGTAAATCTGAGGACAATCTCTATAGTGCCTTCGAATGTTGAATGCTGAAGAATTCGCCCACACAAGTGAGAAAATTCGCTTTGGTCTTCAACTGTGTGAGAGAAGAATGGACGCCGTCTTGAATAAATGGAAGAATTCTTTGCTTAATGGCGCCAACTGCAAGAATAAATCTTGACTATGAAAAGAATTGTTTGATTGGACCCCCTCCAGTTCAACTGAGATTGACTCGAAGTCCTAAATTACAAAATAATAATAAAATATTCAATTCTCCTTACATGCAATTTTGTAATTAAATATTACAAAAGGGCACCAATAATAAATTATTGAAGAAAATCACCATTTTAATGCTTTGCATGCAAAAATTGAATTAAATATTATTTTAATCAGTTAACAAAAACCTTAGCATCTGGATGCACTTAGCTAAGTCCATTGATTCCAAAAAGTCCTCATTTGACCCTTCATGCGTCCATTTACAAGAGTTATGAGATTTTTTTGCTAACTTCCTATTTTATAGTTGATTGCAAAGTTACAGTTGGCCATGTTCAACTCTGATTTCCGAGTGACTGAGTGATGCTGTGACCGAGCTGAGATATCCACCGCGAAGCTTGCAGAGCAAGGATGAAATGTTTGCTGGGAGCTGCAACAGCTAAAATCAACGTTTGGCACCCCAAAAAATTAGGCGCCTTTGATTAAATTGATTTTACGACACCAGACTTAGCCATTTCTCCATTCTGCCATTTGACGCTTCAAACGGCTGCTAACGATGAATGGTGAACCCTGCTGACTGGATGATAGGCTCACTGCATGACTCGAAGTATTCCGCATCCAACGACTATATGTAAGGCACTTGAAATTTGTATTAAGGATCCCAAATGCAAAGCCTTTGGCATGTGAAGCTCAAACACCATTTATAAAATGTAGCTTTCATTGGATACCCTATTTTGACCCACGATGTAATGTCCCCATTTTAGCACTACACTTTTCAGTGATTGATGGTCTATCCCCGATGTGCTGTCAGCTAGTCAGAGGCAGAATTAGGGTTTTCGACTGCTTGGTGGGTTCTTTTGAAGATTCAGGGTTTTTCATGTTGGAGTTTGGCTGTATGGATTTTAATTCATATGGGTTTTGAGCATTAGCGGAAGGTATGACATGCAAGCTGCGTCGGGCAACCTTTCCAGACTTACTATTTTTAGTAAGTTATGACGGCTACATCTTGGAGTTTGGGATTTTGGATTGCGGATTTTTTCTGGGTTTTCAGAAAGCTTCGCAATAGTATCACATGCACTTTGATCCGAGCAACTTTCTGAATTTACTATTTTTAGTAAATTCTATTTTTGTTAGTAGTCCAGTTGGCATCAGTTCAACAGGTTTTCCTCATCAGGAAGTTCAGTTGGTATTGTTGAATTCTGGCCTTTTGATGCATTTTTGGAGAGAAGTTATTTTGATTTAGATAATGTTATATTTTCACATTAACCCCTTGGCCTAGCAGTATAACTTGAAGTTGTTTTAAAAAGGGGGACATCATGGGTGAATGCCTCATCAGGAGGTAATTAAATATTTCTAAGGCCAAAATTATGTGAGAGCTTGAGGGGACTCCAACTTCAAGGAGTTTATTATTTATTAAAAGTCAAAAATACTGCCTTATGAAAAGGGATGCCACTTTTGGAGGGAAATGGGGTCAAACACAAGTTTGAATATTGTTGGCTATTTTGGGCGCCCTTCTTGAAGTTTCTAGAAGATTCTCTCAAATCTATAAATACAGGCCTCAGCTCTTCAGTTCATGATCTATTGTTGTTTATCATACTGTTATGTTGCTGAAATGCTTTCAGAGTTTACTTCGAGGAATGCATACCTCCTAGTCCCTTCTCTTGGTTTCGTGCTTGAAAGATAGCACCTAGCTAAGTTTTCAGAGACTGCTTCTCATCCAGACTAGCAGACAGAGCATCAAAGTTGGAGATTTTAGAGATTTGTGAGTTTTACATTTGTTGATTAGGTTTTTGCTGAAATAGATTTTTATTCATATCTCATTGTAGGATTTTTGTATTGTTCTGAGTATTGGATTGTTGAGTTTTGCATCCTTGGGAGCCCCTCTATGCCAAGTTGCAGATTTTTAGAGGTGTCTTGGATTTTATCTTGTTGGTAGAACATTTCTTGAGGCCGTACCATTTTGTTTTGCCTGGCAAATGTTTAGAAAATAAAGTTACAAGTTTTTAGAGTCATTTCTTGATTAGAATCTGGTTTCCATCTTCATAGTGCTCATTTGCATCAGATTTCATGTCATTTGGACAAGTCTAGAGAGAGTTATGAGCATTTTAGTGAGTTACAGTGTTGCTGGTTATGCATTTTCAGTCATTGTTCAGTCATATCAGTTTGTTGGAGGTCTGCCTATTGAGCTGGGTTGTGTTTGGAAAACCATTTAGAAACATTGGAACTTGGAAAGAACAATATATTTCTTCACAATATTGATATAACACTATTTCTATGGTTCTTGGCAGGCATTCTATCATATTGTAAGCTGATCAGCAGTACTATCAGCATTCTCATTTATCTCTTTCACTTTCTTATTGTATTTCCCACTGAATAAGTGGAAGAGGCTGGCTTGCTGCCTATTTAATTTCAGTTAGTAGCCTTAGGGACCCTCTGACCATATGCTCGCCATCTCTCGGCGCATTCTTGGTTAGAGTTACTTCAGCTCAGCATGCACAAGATCCTCTGACCATATGCTCGTCTATTCTAGACGCATTCTTGGTTAGAGTTCATTTCCAGTTTTGCATTGTACCAGATCCTCTGACCATATGTTCGTCCATCATGGACACATTCTTGGTTAGAGTTATTTCCGCATCGTTTTGGTTTTGAAGCTAACCTTAATGGAGTGCGTGTTGCATTGTGCTGTTATTGAAAAAATCGAAAAAATTGGTCCGATTCTTTACACTTGACATCGGGGAGCTGGAGTGTCTGATTTACACACTGTCAGTCTCTCTGTGTAGTTAGATCAACTTGCAAGAGATGTCTCTGGAGGCGACAGAGCAAGAAAACAACTTCTAAGACCTCAAAGAGAAGGGCGCCTTTTCCAAGGTGAAATGTATTCTCCATACTTAGTCTTTTTTCCGACTGTCTTCACTTTTCAATGTTCCACACAAACCTTGCACGTACGAGTGTTCGCCAAATCCCAGAGGCTGATGGCTGGGCTCGTTGGATAGCTGGAGTAATTCCACACAAGTCTTGTGAAGACTGTGAAAACTAAAAACCCCATTTGGCAAGCCTAAAGGTTGGGCGCCCCTGGCCTACAGAGGTACAGGTGTGTATCACCACATTTCTCCACCCTTTGATTTACGTGTCTGGTAGAATCTCTGTCACAATCACTCAAAATATCGGATGGTCTTGTGAATTGGTGCATTGCGAAGCTAGACTAGATTAGAAAAGATCTTAAGAAGACAGCATCTACAAATTCAATGCTCTAAGGAGCCAAATTCAAGGGTGCCCTTGGGCTACAGGGGCGCAAAAAACTGTGAGCTGACAATCCTCTGCGACATGCAACCCCTCGTACCTTCAACTTCTAACCTCAATTGCCAAAGTTCTACAACTTAGATGACTTCTCTTGATAGCTCGTCGGAAAGCTGGGCTAATCTTGAAGAGATTGAATGCATTCACAAGCAAAAGCCACAAGATTTGGGCCTTTAAAGAGAAGGGCACCGCTGGGCTATAGGAGCACAAATCTACTTTCTACTAAAAATCTTCATCTATTTGATCTCTATAATCACCATTCTGGCCACTAAAATGACCATGCAAAGGTATAATTTCGTCGTAAGGCACTTCTCCATCATGATATATCTCGCGCTGAGTCCCAGGTTTAGGTTCTGAGCTCTAGGTATTGACGAATTGCTACTAACGACTGACATGACATTGACCAAAGTCCATACTTGACTTGCCCAAAAAACTGTATTTTGACATCATTTAACAAGGTTTAGACTCTTTTAAGCAATATGCCTTAATGAAGCAAAAAATTTGGTTTGGTTACAACACCCCTAGTGGGGTCAAGGGGCAGCACCCCTTGTGGGGGTTTGGGTCAATGCCCCTCATGTGGTCTGGGGGCCCAAATTAAGGCCTTTGAAACCGCACAAACCTTAATTGCTAATCGTCATGTCGCCACATGCCTTAAGTCGCCAACTACATGTGAAAATGAAATAAAAAATGCATTTTTTTTTAAATAATATAAAGAGAATAATGTCTTACGATATCATGTCCGAATATGAATACTATTCATTAATCTTAAAAATAAAAAGAAACTATCAATACTAACAATAATAATACCTACTGATTCAAACACAAGGAACTAATTAAAATGAAAGTAGTATCCAAATTCACTGATTCAACTTTATATTTATTGGAATACATAAACACTAAATATTGTGTAAAATTGACATTAAAATCCATATTCTATTTTCAAAGATTTCATTGTGAAGCAGCTACAACTAAGAGTAAACAAGGGGCTAGTTAATTTTATTACATAGGTATGATAGCTTTCATGTCATCGCCGTGCCCTTTAGTCTCTGTTTGCATTGTTCAAACAAATCAAAAACCCTTGAAAAAAAATTGTGACTCCTATTTATGCTTTTCCGTTGCCTTTTGGACAGGTTTTTGGTGAGTCAATGGCAAAAATCGAGAGTCTTTGCACATTTTTCATGTAAAATTGCCACACATTTTTAGCTTTACTCGATGCCGAGTAAAGCTGCATTAACTCGCTGACCATTTCCACGTGTGATTACTCGCAAGTTTTACTTTGAAGTGCCGAGTCTTACATCACTGGATTCAACCACGAGACCACAAGCCCCATCACAAAAAAATAATGAATTAAACAATTGTAGAGGTTTGAAAGTCATGTGAGTCATATGAAAACCTTAATATAAATGTCATACCTTTATGATCCACTTCACTCAACCATCTAGATTGTTGTCTTTGTTAAATATATGCTCTTACAAAAGGGGTAATGTGCGTAGTTTCATGCTAGTAAAATGCTAAGTTGCTGGTCCTAGTATGGGTATGGGTGCATATAGAGTGGTACAACAATTTTTTTCCCTTGGGTACTAGTATGGGTTCGTCTATATATATATATTAAGTTTTTTAAAATCATAAAATATAAAACCAATGATGGTCATAATTGCCAATAAACAAAATGTTTAGATACCTTGTAATTGCAAAGATTAGAATACTCGTAAGTTCATAATTTAGTGATTTGTCAAATGTCAATACACAATGAAAATTACAATCAATATTTAATAATCTTCATATTGCTCTTCAGTGAGAGCATCAAAGTCAACATTTGGTTCATTTCCATTTGAACCACAATCAACTATAGTGCCACTCCCACTAGCCACCTCATGTGTAAAAGTTGCCTCATGTATAGAGACTTTCATATGCTGTGCAATTGTAGTGTCTTAGTCAGCACATTTATGAGTTAGATCCCAATTCTTCATCACCCCCTCATTATAATCAAGTCTCTTGTGTGACAAGAGACACAAGTTAGAGGGCACAAAGACCAAATCCTTAATTTTTTTTTGTACCCAATTGGTTGGGCTTAACTGAGTGGATAGAATATGTTCTCAATTCCACATAGCTAAAGAAGAACTTGCAACTTGTTGAATTTGCATACAACGCTTACAATTACAAAAAAAAAAAATTAAATTATAAATTTATAATACATAATAGTGAATGAATCATGAGAAATTTGAAAAATAAAAATATGCATACTTGAGAGAGAACTTTTATTACAAGAGGATGCATGTAAATAGAGCCTTGGCCATGTATGTTCTAGTTCCACCATTCATGAGCATCTTTTTTGTACTTGTCTTGAAGAGCATACATCATGATTATTTGAAGATATGAAGTGGCTAAACTTACTCAAGACAACACTTTGTATATCTACATTTGAGAATATTCTTCTAAATGTAGTATTGTAGCCAGCAACAATCTCTTCATCCTTATATGGTGCCACTTTCCTTGACAAGAAATGTATCTCTTTTCTATAATACTTTGGGGAAAAAACAAATGCTAGGAGATGCAAGGGCATGGTCATCTTGTTCCAATAGTTAACGATGATTCTTTACACTCTTTTGATTTTTTTTGTTGGGTCATGCTCCTTGGTTTCTATTATGGTTTTTAATTTTTTCAACGATGGAGTCCATGCCATCATAAATTTCACCCAAACATGAGTAGTCTATATCAACATACCTAATAATATTGATGATAAGCTCAGTGAAACTCAAAACATATATCACATGAGTCCACCACTCATCAAGGATCAATGCTTTGATTTTTTAGGCTCTCTCTATACTTGATTATCTCCACACATTCCAAAGAGCGTTGATGGCCATAGTGCTCAGTGCATCTCGCTCCTTCACAAGTTTCTTGAAGATGATTGTTTGTTGCAAATTGAGTTAAAAAAACCTAACATGGTGGAAAAAACAAATTATAATATTAAAAGGTAGTTGACATCACATATCAACAATTAAAAAATTATAAAATAAACTAAAAAATAAAATTTAGATTATTTTCAACAACTCTAAGTTGGAGGTCTTGAAGATGCCTTGTAGATTTATTTGAACCACTTGATCTTTTTTCCAATCATTTGCAATATCAAGTTGAGTGAATGGACAACACACGGTGTTTGAAAAATATGCCCATATGTACCCTCCACTATAAACCAACTGCCCTATAATTTTTAGTGTTGTCCATTATGACTTGGACAACATTTTTGGCACCCTCCATTTCAATGGATTATACGAGGATATTGGCAATGAAATTTGTATCTTTCACTTGTCCCTTGCAATCTACTACCTTCAAAAACATTGTCCCTTTAGGGGACACTACAATGATATTGATTAATGGTCTATTTTTGCAATCTTTCCATCCACTAGAAATGATGGACACACATGTTTTAGGCCATGTATCCCTGGTTGCTCTTAATGATGCCTCTATTGAAGCTTTCTCCTTGGCCAATAAGGTGGTGGACATCTTTTCATACTCAAGACTAATCTAATCAACAGGAATATTGGCAATTGCTCTCACTATATCCCACCAATATGGTGTTCTAACAAGGTTGAAAGGAAGTCCATTATATAAATACAATGAGCAATGCTCTCATCTGTAACCTCCCTTGCTTTATTCTTTAAGGCATTTTTTAACAGGCCTCTTTTATGCAAAAGAAAGGGAGCATTTTCTTCTCAAGAAGATGGTGCTAATGGCATGAAAGGATGTGGGCCGGCCAGCTATGATAAGCCACTAGGAGGTTTTTGCAATCCTTTTTTGGCTAGAGGATATGCTCTCTCCTTTGATCTATTACTTATCATGTCAGCATCCTCTTTCTCTTTAATATACCTCTTTATTTGTTGCTTTGACAACCCTTTTTTATTTATCCCTGACAATTTTTTATTTTCCCAAACTGGAAGTAGCATGCAAGTGAGCTTTCACTTGACTATACGAGCTCTTATACTTATTTCCATATGGGCTACAATGTCAAAGATGACCTCAACCACTAGGGAGTTGTTCAATCATTGTTGTATGTCACCAAGGAGGTGACACTGCATCAAATTTAAATGAGCTCTTTGTATTGCGGCAATTGAACTAAAACTATTAGCCATTCCATATGAACATAACAAAAAAAAAAACTACAAATTTACAATCCCACAATTAAAAAAAATCAGCATTATAACCCCTTGTTATGCATAAAAGGTTAAAAAATATTCTAAAGTTTAAAATAAAAAACATGAATTTTTTTTGAAAAATATTCAATACTTGAAAAAATTACAAGATTCACTCACCTTTGATAGATAAATCTTCCCTATGCAATTCTTTCTCACCTGTTGGTGTAGGTTTTTCTTTCCTATAGCCCTCAACTTAAAAGAAAAATGTGGCAACCTTCAAAAATCAACAATAGCAGCTTGGAGGCACAAAATGTTGTTTTGGTGCCTTGTGTTTGTGAAATGAAACAAAAAAGGTCATATGCCTTCACTTTAGAGAAAAATTAGGATTTTTAGGTTTAACAAATAATTAAAAAATAATATATAGTTTTTTGGGGCCCCTAGGCTGTGAGTACCATTGGGTTTGCTTGAATTCAGCTTGGATTTACCAAGTTTCTCCCTAGGTTCTTGGCGTTGACCTTGGGTGAACCTAGAACTATCTTGGCCCTAGATTGGAGGGGGAGGGGTCCAAAAGAACCCAGTAACTTGGTTTTATAGGCAATGAAGGGATTGCTTAGTTTGAAGTAAAATAAGTACAAAGAATTAGTGCCAAAGTTATCATTTGCATTCTTCAAGTGGCGAGAACAATGGAATTACGCAATTGGTAAGTGATTGAATGACTAGGAGATGGAAATTGTTCTACTACAGGATATCTCCCTAGTGTGGAAAGTCAAATTGCGTGATCAAAAGCATAACTAAGTTGAACAATATCAAATTGCACTAGGAAGGATATAACAATTTAGTCTTGTAGATGTAATAATGTCAATTGTGCAACTGAGTTTTGTTTCCCAGTGTGAGAGATAAAGATAGGAATTTAGATTTAGGGCTGACTGGTTTTAATGCAAGAAAAAAGAAAGTCTAAAAATAGTAGTCATAAGTGCACCTTAGTGGGTGTAAAGGTGGTCTTTAGTTGCATATATCAGCTGGCATATGGCAGCAGCGAAACATTGAAAGGTATGGGTCAACACTAGTGTAGGCTGTTATTACAAGGCTTCATAGATTAGCAAAGATTCAGCCTTAGAAAGTGGCAAAAATAGTGATTTTAGTCACTTACAGCAGCAGCTTGCCAAGTATGTTTGGTGGTGGATTTGATAAATTTACAATACTCTTGTTTCATGCTTGCATTGGCAGCTATACATCACAAACGATGGAGTTAGCATCCTTTACATATCATATCTTTTGATCAACAAAGCAAGAAAGATTGTCTGAAGATAAATGCTAAAGAAAATAAAGGCTGAAGATTGGCTTATACTAGCTGAGAACATTTTTTCCATGGTAATGTCCCAAAAACAACTCCACCATGTACTGAAAATCTTTTTGTGACTGCAGAGAAGTTATGGATGATGCTAGGAATATTGAAAACAACAGATTGATGGTTGGAAACCACCTTCATTTTAGTCCTTGGTTCATGCTTCTAGAAGCCAACACTTATTCTTACCATGTATGGTTGGTGACTTCCAAAAGATGTTGCAAAGTCATCTGCCCATTATTTTGTCTCAACACCGAAGACCTAGAACAACTTCATTTTTGGGTACTCTCCCTTTCTTGTTACCTGCTTCAAGCATCTTAGTTTTTTTTGTTACAATGCATAAATAGTGTCACAAAGTCTCGCTCTTGCATAGATTTAGCCAAAAATGCAAATATTTGATGTTGTTTGTGTTCCCTAACTTGCAATTGCTCCTTCAAGGTTTGTCTTTGCATTTTAGAGCTTTGCTATTGCTGCCTAAGTCTCACATGCTCTATCAGGAGTAGACTCTCATTTTTCTTGAGGTTCTAACTTTCTTCTTCCAGTTCATATCTTGTAGTACTTAACCACACATGGATGCAAGAAATGTGAAATGGAAAAGATGAGACATGGGCTGATTAACTCCGTAGGGTTATTGAAAACTTCTTGTATTCTATGCATCCATGCACAAACTCACTTCTTTGTCATGTTGGTTAAGGGTGTTGATGTATGTGAAATCCCTTCAACAAACCTTCTATTATGGTTGCTTAAGCTCAAGATTTTCTCAATAGAGTTAGTGTGGGAGGGAAGTTCATCCAAAAAAAGGAATTCTCTTCCACTTTACCTGTGGGCCTTGAATAATAAGAGCATGACCCAAATATAATACATTTGTATATCCAAACCCATATTTAAATTTTTCTACAAATGAAACTTGCTGCCCTAGAAATCTAACAAGTATACTTAGGTACTATGTGATCCTTGCATGCTTTTCTACAAACCACAGTGTCAAAGAATTATCAGAACAAATTGTCTCAATTGATCATGAATACTTGGCTCTCCCTAGATTGGAAGGTAGCTAGGGCAGTAGTCAAACTAGCTAACATTATCAATGACTTAATGTGACCAAGAGGCATTTGAAAGCTGTTTTGTGCGTATACTCTTTGTGAACACAAATCTGATGGTGGCTTGTTCTCAAATCAGTCTTTGAGAAATTAGGAGCGATAGTGATTTGCCTGCAACTAATTTCTAGCTTTATGGCCTAGGGGAATCTTTCATTTGATACTGATCATGGGGACATATTATGGAGCACTAGACTATGCTAATTTCATAGAAGATTACTAATGGAACACAGCCATCAAACACATATAACCATATGAGTTTCTCAATATGGAATTCACCACATACTTTATGCTTTCCCATGGTTACATTGAGTGGCTGACTTGTCCAAGTGCATGGTACGATAACTCTGTTAGAGACAATAATATTGACTCCATCAAAAACTTCGACCTTCATGTGACTCACTCCACTATTTGAATTCCTTAATCGGATCTCATAGAACTGTTCAGAGTACTAGACTTTACTATTGGAAGTAAAAAAGATAACTTTTATTTGTATCAGATCTTTTGATGATCTATTTCTCCTCACTCTCTTGCAGCTCTAATTGTTCTCCTTTCTTTGGTTCATGCTCCATGATATGGTGCATGACAAAGTGCAATATTGCAATTTCCATCTTCTAGGATTGGTTGAAGATGGAGAGGATTGGCAAGTCTTAAGTACTTGACTCCAAAAATTCTTGCATGATGTTTTCCTCTAAGCTCCCATTTTCGCACACCTGTATTAGCACTTGCATATGTATTGTGTTTAATTGGAGTAGGCATAAAAGAAGAAGAAAGAAAATTGGAGTGATCAAACTCACCACTACCATGTTCATCAATTTTCCTATTACATATTCATCATAGATCTTGGGCAATGCGTACATATTCTTGATTGTCATTGTTGACAAACAGTATGACAGCAGAGTGTTGCATCCTTGGCCAAGATGAATCATGGGAATCCCCTAAATACCCGGATTCCACTCCCTTGTGCAAAGCCAATTTTGTATTTGAGCATAAGAATCTATGTATCCTTCGCTAGAAATGGTATTCTTAATCCCTTTCCCATGCTTAGGGCACTTTCCACGATGACAAAGTTGCTAAAAAGACAATGTCAAGTGCTTTTGTGCTATTACTGTCTCCTTCAAATATTATATCATACTCACAGGAATGATTAAAATGTTTACCTTTCCCCTTCTTCATGAAGTTAAGTGGACTAACCATTTTTGGCTCTTGGGAAATAGAAGGATAAACCATTCCAACTTGCAAGGCCAAGATTGTGTGCTTTGTGCTGGCAATAGGAGGATCTGCATACTCGTGCTGCTGCGGTGTTGATGCGGTGGATTTTTCATCAATTTTTGCTTCATATAATGGGTTTATGTATTCCTTTGTAGTTGGCTGAACTTCAATTTCCATTCTTTATATTTCTTATTATGTACATGGTCCTCGGGGCTCTTATGATAGGGAGTCCATGACTCATAAGAAAAATAAAGTTGCTTCCTCTTGAGCTCATTTTTGGTGTCTTCATTCAACTTCTCATGGGGACTCCCTTTGATTTTTTGCAATAGGGTGCCTTAGGAAATGATTCATATTTTGGTCTTGGTTGTGGCTCTAGGTTTGAATGCTCTTCATTTTGCAAGGACCATCCCTCATCTTGTGATGTTTCAATTGGAACTAGAGTTTGCTTGCCATTTTGTGGTTGCAAATTTTTCTCTAGGGGTTTGTTCAATATATCTTGTTTCCTTTGTCCCACTATACCTTAGAATCTCTTCATTTTTATGAAATGTGGGAAACACATTGCCTTTTGTATCTCTATTAGGAGTGTTTTATATTCTGCATAATAGGCCATGATGTCTTTCTTCATTGAAGTTTGAATCCTTTCTATAGGAATATCCTTTTTTAATTGCAAGAAGCTGGGTTGGTGAGGTTTGTCAACAAAACCACTCATTGTTCTTTTCTTGTTGTCGTTAACACCTTTGTTCTCGGTATATCTGACTCCTAAAAGGCTTGTTCCACTAAATACTAGCAATTTTAGGAATTCCAAGATTCACAAGCTAGCAAGAAAACTAGTTTTGATACCATTATAATGTCCTCCTTGTGATTAATAAATGCTTGGGTAGATTATAAAACCTTTAATTGAAAACCTTATGAACCTTACAAAATATGGAAAATATTTTGGCTATTTAGGATTTGGCTAATGTATTATAAATTATAATATAGATCGAAAGAAAACCCTAAATTATATTATCGCTTACATTGCAACTTAATATTTTGGTCTTATCCTTCATATTTCATTATCAGCCCCTAAAACACATTAATGTTTACACAACCTTTCGACTCAAGGTTGAATTGCATACTTCATTATTTTTCTCTAATCTAACTGTAATATAGGGAGATTCACTACTCATGAGTTCTCTTTACTTAGAGAGACTCACAAGGCGAACTGCCCTATACTACCTCAATGGAACAGCGCAGAAGTTTCAAAATCCGAAAGAGGAAGTCAGAGATTTTTTGGACAAACTGACAAGCTTCGGCCAAAGGATGTCAGCACAGAAAGCAGATGACAATGTGACATGCTGGCATCTCGTACGGACCAAAAAGCAAGAATGTCTCAAAAAATGCCTAAGTGACTACTAGAAAACAAATTACTAAGAACTGACAGAGTGTAGGAAAATGACAGAATGTGATAAAGTAACAAAAAGTGATAGAAATGAAATAAAGTAAGGTAGAGAAGATAAGGAGGAGAAAGGAAATACTTACAACCGTGCGGGTGATGAAGCTTCCAGCTCATGAGTGTCTTCAATACCTGCACACAAGAGGGAGAGAGAAATGGTTGGGTGGCTATATAGGGGCCTGCCTCAGTCAGACCCCGTTTTGGTGTTCCCACCTCGACGGACAGCCATATAGATAGAGAGAAAAGTAGAAATGAAGTAAAGAGCACTTAGAGCACTACAAAATAGTGTTATGCTACTCAACCAAGAATAGAGGAGAGGAGTGAAAGCTTACCACCTGCACCAAGAGCACTCAAGGCTAATGGGGAAGAAAATGAGAGGAACTCAAGCCTCTGCTACAATGGTGTTTTGTTCCACACTTGCTCTACTGAAATGGTGGAGTGTTGATATTGCTGCTGTGAAGTGTAAAGTGTTTGGAGATTGAATAGATGGTGAAGAAGCTGCTTGGAGCTTGTGGGGAGATTGTGA